>JAOBYJ020477361.1:0-14313 GCA_025403565.2 Palythoa heliodiscus | reverse complement strand
ATATAGAATTCTAGGAGAATTTACATAGTTTGTTTTACTTGTGAAACAGAAGTGAGCCCCCGTGTGCCATTCATACAATAAGAGAGAAGAATTTTGACTCTAAATATACATGTAAATCTAAGTTGTACAGTTCACTTGTTTGTTGTCATTATTATAGTATAATGTACAGACGAACATTCACTGAGAAACAAATTCTTTCCATAATTTTGTTTGGATAATAAAATTCTTCGCCTGTCCTCCGCCTTGGTAATGATCGTAGCATGTTATCAAAAACGTTTGGGGTATCTCTCAGCTTTGCGATTTTAGAAAAACGTTTTTTTAAAGAAGCAGAGTTCATGTGCGTCGTAATAAACCCTTCCTAGTACTTACCGTTATATCATCATTTTTTTTATTTAGGGACTTAGCTGCTCGAAATTGCATGGTCACCGGTGATTTCGTCGTGAAGATCGGAGGTATCTATTATTTCTGTTAGTTATTATTTCATTTTTATTCGAAAACATTAAAAATATTTTTTTCAGTGTCTCGTTGGCTTTGGTCTTCACTCGGTGGAGATGCTGTAGTTCTATCTTGAGACCTTAGCGAGCCTAAAACAAAACATTATCGGTTAGAGAAAATATTAAAAATGGAACAATTAGTAGCTTAAACTAGTTGTTATATAACAAAAGCCAAAACACGAACTTTCATGCGGCTAAGTAAAATATTTATTCGCTGGCTTCGAAGTAATAAAAATTCAATTCATACTTACTAAAATATTTATCGAGGAAACAGCGATTCGATCCGATGTTGATTTTCTCCGTCTGTTTTCTGCTATAGAGATTCTTACAGCAATAGCTAACTGCCTAAAATCTAACGGCAACGAAATATAACGATCAATAATTCCATGATGGGCTGAGCAAAAGAAGATGAACTAGAAACAAAACAATCGAGCTAAAGTGTGAAAGCGAATACGTGACATGAGACACCGATCGTGTTAAAACTTACCTCTTTATTTGACACTTCTGATTCCATCAGGGGGCTGGATCAAATTCCAGAAAAACGTAGGTCTTACAACATCAAAGTAAAAGAGCTGCAACAGTTTTATCACGAAGGCAAAGCGTTCTCTCAAGCGATACACAACTTTACTTGTTTGTTTGTTACCCGTAAACTAGAGTATTTTAATCCTTAATATTTGAACCAGCTATACAAACATGGCACATATCTGGCAAGAAAACTGTACCATTAGTAATAGTGCTTCATTATTATTGAAGCTGTAACAGTATTTAATGATTGTTGTTGTTTTTATATTACCATTAGCAATTGATAGAGTACTAAAGTGTGACGTCACAAAAAATTTGATTTGTGAAATTACTTATTTGGTTGTAATATTCAGAAAGAAGAAGATGAGACATGCCTCCATGCCGAAGTTTAGCATTTTGCCATCAATCAGTGATGATATATTGCCGCGATTATGCTCTGATGACCCCATACAAATCCTTCTAAAAATGACTGTTCATAACGTTATGAACGTTATCACTGATTGATGGCAAAATGCTAAACTTCGGCATGGAGGCATGCCTCATCTTCTTCTTTCTGAATATTACAACCAAATTAGTAATTTCACAAATCAAATTTTTGTGACGCCATCACTTTAGTACTCTGTTGTAATAGGATCTATAGGGATCTGTAGTATCTATAGGTATCTATAGTACCAAGAGAAACGAGATATTGCTCCTTTAAGCATTTGACGTCATCAGAAATGGCAGCCATCTCTGGAATATAAAGAAGATTTTTGAGAACGTAAGAGGCCAAAGGATTCACTACTGAAGTACTTCCACACAGAATCACATAGAAAGAAAGTTAACAGTTTAAATTTGATCATAGTAGCACTTTAAATATCTTGTAATTTTTTTGAACAGTTTTGCTAACTCGTAGATAACTCGGGACTTTGATCGAGGGAGGACAAACGTCTTTACCCCAGGTCTTAAAAAGTCAGAGTACTTTACAAAAATTCTTAACCTCTGAAATCGTTGAAACAAAGAGCATTAACTGCATCTGCTTTTCAAAACAAGGATAATGAGTGGTTTCAGCCTCTCGTTTAAACCTTTAGATATTCTCCTTTGTTGTAAAATCGGGTTATAATGGAATGATAGACGATGTAAATAAAACTGTTTGGTTGAAAAAAAATCATGGCGCCGCTTGCCCGTGTCCCACGAAGCCTTGAGTACTTTAATTTTTCTCGTTTATTTTGCAAATTTTTTCCGTTAAAATGACAATAGAATCGCGGCTCTTTCTGCAGACTGTGAATCTGTGCTCGTGTTTTGCACAAATTATATTTAGTCGGACTTGCAACCGCTAAAACAATTTCACATCTTGCCCAATTTGTGGTAAATAGAGAGTTTAAACTTGGGTGTAATCGTTTTCGTTTTAAGCTTTTCCTTTTACAAGAATCCGCGCGTCATCCTAGACCGGTGTTGAGAAGTATTTTGGTTTTTTAATCTTCCTAAGTTTCTAATCAGTTTAAAACCGGCAAATAGATTCAATTTGACCGCGGTCTCGACTTTGTCTCGTGACGCACATTTTCTCTGTTTTGACGTTAGTCGTTCATCAGATTACAATATAGGCCTCGGTGAATGGAATCTATTTGTTTTGAATAATGTACAAAGACGTCGGTAACTTGTTTCGCCTTTGTCACTCAAGGTTTTGCAACACTTACTGTATTCCGAAGTTGATAATAGCCTTAGCAAGTTTTAAATCTACTTTTTTGGCAAGCGAGTCAGGAATTTATTGAAATATGTAAAAAGGCGAAGTAAAATGTTCATGAAAGTTTCCAAACGTTTTCGTTTAAAGCGATCGTCAGGGATAAAAGATTTCCACCTAGGTTTGTTGTTTGAAAGTTCTAAGTAATTCCGATAGGGAACAGAAATATAGGATGGCTTCTGATTTGTTTTTTAAGTCCGGTTTGTGCACAGCGATGAGAAATGCTTTAAGGATTTTTCTCTTTGCCATTTGTTTGCTGTTTAGAAGCACTTTTCAAAACAAGGTGTGCGTCCCATGTTATGCCTTAGATGCCTCGATGGCTCGGTCTCATTAAATGCGCTTTCATGTTCACCCGTGCGTGTTTTAAGATTTCTTTTTGTTTCGCCAATATAATTAGATCCACAGAGTCAGGAAGGAGTTAGGTTTTGAAATACACAGTACACTATTTTAGATCAAAATATACTGAATTCTTGATAAAAAAAAAATAAAAAGTCGTTCAACTCTCGGACCTCAACCACGCTTTTTACTCTCTAACTATACGATGATTGTCGACCAATCAGAAAGCCCGTATATTAGACCGTTTACCCTTTAAATTAGCGTTAACACCACGCTCTGACAGATCTCTTTTATTACGGGTTTCTATAACATGGATTCCTAGTCATTATTCGAATAATGCGAGCCCAGGTTTGGGGCTAGCACTTTTCCTTGGCTTCCTGATACAAATTGTGTTTCCGAGTTGCATTGAAAAACGATTTATCGAAAATATATCAGAAAGACGGGGTTTTTTAGTGGAAAATGTGCCACTCGTCTTCTCCTTCAGTTACATCCGGGTTCTGAGTAACATATGGCCATATCGATCACGTGACCTTTGACTGCGGTCGTTCCTGAATGAAAATCGTTGCAAAGTTTATGAAAATTTCTCAAGAATATTATAAAAGATTTGCTAAGGAAAATTTAAATTATAATTCCTTAACTGAAAACATTCAGTGAGTCTCTCGTAAGCCAGAAGGAACGAGACGTCAACAGATTCCTTCCCGAAAAGGTGCCAGAACTCGCCGGTCACCAATGGATGAAAATGAAAACCAGTAGCGACTGCTATAAACAAAAGCAATGAGCATTAAAACCTTTTTTTGTAAATTATATGTTTTAAAAACTTTTTATTTTCAAGATATTAGTTTTTAGGCTAAACTGAGGTCGTTTTAATTTGTTCCATTTTATTTCCGAAAAGCCTTCAGCAGAATAGTATAGGCAGAATAAAATAAAAAATGCTCTGAATTTGGGGAATTTTTGGGTCTACGCCAGTAAGTAAAATGTTGTTTTTAACACAAGAAAATGAAATTCAGATCTTTGCACCTTCGTATAATATCCTCGATTTATTCAATGAACGTGAGAAAATATATAAAAACGGAAGAAATGACATTTTTGAAGAAAAGTAAACTGCACATTTTTTACCAAAAAAGAACTTTGTTTTTGGTGTTTAACAAACACGACGGTGACATACATTTTGAAAAACTGTTTTAAATTATTTGGGGTCATTATGTCAAGTTTAAGTATTTAAAAACGATATCTTCCGGCTTTTGATAGCACATCTTTGACTTCCTAACATCCAAGGTCGTAGATTCTCTCTCACATACTCAAGCTTGGGGCAGCTGTTTTAAAAAACATAACTTATGTTTTCTTGACCATTAGAATCAAAAACAGCTACTAGAAAAACAAAAACGTGCCTTGACGTCTTGTTTATAATATCGCGACGACACTTGAATAAACTGCCAGTAAACTGACGCGGATGAGCTGCAGCCGGGTAAAATTAAACCCACGTCGTATCAAAGAATATTTTGTCCCTAGGTAATTCCTCAGAAATGGTGAATTAATAAAACATTTGGTGAGAAAGTTATCATCTTTTAACCAAAGTTTAAACGTGAAACCGCAGCTGCAATTTTTGAGTTGGTATTTAAGTTCGTATGTTTAAAATACCACAAGATTGCGGCTGGTATTGTAAGTATCTGTCTTCCTCCGTACGTGTAGTGTGGTATGGAATTACTACCAACCATCAAGACAACGTTCCGTGATTGATTGATTTTTAATTACGTTCGATGTAGTTCTAACAAGGAGAAAACACGAGTCTCAGAGGATCCGGAAGGTTTTTGCCGTATCAGTAACAGATCGATGTGTCTGCCACCACTGCTAATTAGTAATACGAGCAAACCAAATTGGATTCAGTTCTACACTTTTTTAAACGCAACACAACCGACCAAAAAAATTAGGACTTAAGTATTCAATTTTACTTTACTCTGGTACTTTTTTATTTTAGTGAATTTAAACTAACTTTGCACAACCATTGTTTTTGTAGTGGTTTACAGTTTGAACTTGCGCTGTATTTGTCACGGAACAAAGCGAGATAACTGAGTCTTTAGATTTTCATTGGAGATATTCGCGATATCTCGCGTTCACATTTTGAAAGAACTTTCTGGTATAAGTTGTCGTCTTTCGACCAACTTCGATATTTAAAAATAAAAATTAAATAAACTATTTATATTTTCTTTTTCCCTGTTAAACTGATTAAGCTGACTCAGATTCTGAGAATAGCGTGTCCGTTGACTTCTCTTGGTGTTTACAAAAGCACTGACCAAACACATTAAGACAATCTCCCAGCGTGAAATCTGCATGTTATCTTTGTGGTGAACTTTGCAGATTATGCAGAATATGACAGTTTAAAACCATTTCGGAAACAACTGTTTTCGAAATACAAAAAAGAAAAACATATGTTCTTCTGAATATTTTATGTTGGTGTCCGCCATTTTTGTTCAAATGGCATTTAGTCGGATGGTGCGCGTGGGATCAGGGTAATCTATCGGATTTCGTCTATTATTCTTCCTTGCGCTTCATTATCCCCGTGTGACCGATTTCAAGCCGGCTTCTCACTTTTCTCGAGAGGAAAGCTTCTTTCATTTTTGCAAGTTCCTCTTGTAATTCCATAAACAAATATTTAATCTGCTTTTAATACACGTTGCTTCTGATCGTCCTTTTGTTTTATTTTGTTTTGCTTTCTTGTATTTTATTTTACAAATTTGTTTGGTTTCTGTCTCAGCGCACTCGGCCATTACCGATTAACAGCAGGCTGAAGGAGTCGTAAAGTTAAAACTCTGCGAGGCACTTTGGCTGTGTTGAAAACAGTCCACTTACTATACCGTAAGACGGCTCATTAATGAAGCACTGTTATCTACTAACAATCAACAAAAACTCTACCCTCTCTGAGTTATAATTGAGTCACTTATCTTCGCTTGCTAACCTATTCTCTGTGAGGTTTTTTGATAAATTTTTCCCTCTTGCTTAATCTTTTTTTAAAAAAATCCTAATTTTTTTAACAAATAAAATCGCTCGGATAACTTTGCAGGGCCTACCGAAAAATCAAAATTTTAGCTGAAAACAAAAAGAATCTGTGGTCTAATTTTATTTTAAAACGTCTGTTACAGCTGTATAATCCGACCAGAAAAAGCTCTATAATTTCCGACAATCAACCGCTTGTAAAAACAAGCAAGCGTGATCGGAGTGTGGTGAAGTTTACTCAAATGATTCCCACATTTACCTTAACAATAATCCAAATTTACTGACACAAAAGAAAAAAGAGAACTTGCTTGCTGATTCATAAAATACATTCTTTAACTATTTCTTTTTTTTTTCACTCATACCGTTTTTTTACTCTGGAAATGCTTGGCACACGGAGAGAGAAAATGAGCCCATAATTTGTTGGTGTTTGTTGTTTCCTTAAGAAAACTGTATCCGTTTCCGACTTAAAATGCCGAATCTCTATCCATTTTAAAAATGTGCGTAGGTCCTGTTTGATCCTGACATCAATTTTCATCAACCGTTTATCCAGATCGAGTGAATCGAATACGCTGGTTTTCTTTTGAATATATGCTCTATCTCTTAGGTATTTACCAGTACGATTCAAAACATATTCCATGTTTCAAACTAGGAAAAGGCCGAACACATGCAGTCTCTTTTCAATTAGCAGGTCGTTTTGTCTTGCGGTCTGGTCCTTCGTATTAGTAAATAACGGAGACCTTTTCCAACTGAGCGCTTAGGCTTAGCAAATTCGTCCAAATCTTTTTACTGTCTCGCTGTCTGGCAACGTCATAAAAATTAAAACGTTAGTCAGGATAAAACCGCTTCGCATAGTGCCAGTAATTAAATACTACTCACTTTCACATTACCACACGGTAAAGACTAAATTATAATGACGAATCAAAATGTCTTTATCTAAGAATTCAATATTGATGTCTAAAATGTTGCAACACTAATGAAGATCGCAGGTATAAAATGGCAGAGAATTACGTTTGAAACTTTTCAGGGAAAGTTGTACCGAGCAGCTTTTGCGTATCGCACACTGAAAATTTCATTCCAAGCTCATTCACAAGGTTAAAAGGAAATACTAGATGATCGAAAGAGTATGGCCCAAAATTCATATCATTCGTTTTTACCATCAGATTTCTCTATGGAAGTACGTATTTCCAAATGTCCGGATTATGTCGAAAACGACTTGTGTGCACGAAAACACGTTTCAATTTAATCTTTAGGCGTGTCTACGAGTGACTGTGCAAATTTTTGGACAGAATGGAAGGAAGTCAGTTATTTGTGCCCTTATCTTCTTTTAGAAATCAAATCTTAACTACAGCGATACTCGCGTTGCATTACAGAATTCTAATGAGAACCGATGCACAAGATAAATTTATCATAGGAAACACAAACTAAACAGATAACATGTCGACAGACATGCTGTCTCGGCTACTTTTCAATTCACGCACTCCATCTAAAATGCCACAGGCTCCTATTTATCGACCAAAGCTGAGCGAGCGTAGATAAAGATCAGATCGAAAATTGACTGCAAAAACAGTCAGCACGTGACTTTTGACTCAAGGAAGGCGTTTACTGCAAGAACCAGTAAATTTAAGCGTGGAAAAACTGTTCTTAATTTGTTGGGCGATTTCATCTTCACTTTGTCTTAAAAATTGTCCTTATTTCCACATTATTTAATATGCTGACTGGTTGAGATTTAGAAAGCAGCATAGCCAAAATGTGGGTCAACAAATTGTCTCAAGCTCTGTGTCACTTCATATCCAGCGGGAGTAATTCATTTGTTGCCAAACTTAGTTGTTTTTAAACCAAATTTCATTCATCTGGTATTAAAACTTACCGTTATGTGGTCATTGGAGTCGCAATGTTGCCTTTCAAAAGAAAACTTTAGCTTTTATTCAGAACGCAATCGCAAACTTAGCAAGTTTATATGTGGACTTGCAATCATGGAATTACTAAAATCATCAGCTTCAGCCTGAAATTATTCTTAACTTTTTTTTATTTTGAGAGCAACTCTCATCCTGAGTTTTCTTATAAACGAAAAGTGGTGTTGAAACGAGCTTGAACTAAAATGTACGCTTGATATTTAATGCCACGCATGCGAACAAAATTCTTAGAAAGAGTTTTAATTAATATTCGGAGCAGTTAGTCACAAGTTGTTATTGTTTATTTCTTTGATTTTTCAAAAACAACATTTATTTTTTTTTTTTCGACTACTCTTCAAAAGGTTTATCCTTTTCTGAGGAGTATTTCAGAGAGAGAAAATTTCGGTTTTTGAACAAATTTCTTCTCTAATTAACAGTCAACACAAATAGACAATCCAACAATTAAAACACTGCCGGATTGGTTTTGAAACATAAAACATTCCACTTTGATGTACAAAAGACACTAAATGTGTTTGTTTTCTATATTAACCTCTTCATAGATTTTTACCGAACATTAATTGCAATAATTTACTACATTGGATACATTGACCCCAATAAATATACTTTTGCATTGTATCTAGAGAATTATCAAATCATCTTTGCTGTGCTCTTAGGTCTGCGAATGAAGGCGTCAACTATAAGAATACTAATAGTAGTTTTTTTGAAAAAACTCTTGATTGCAACAGCGAGTAAGTAAAACGTTTAACGAAAACAACACGAGGTTGTGAATAGATTTTCGTCGCCGTAAGATATTTGAGCAAAGCTGACGCCGTTTCGAGCGATAGCACTTTGTCGGAGCAATCGAAAAAAGTGAGAGAATGATGCCGGGTTTCTACAGGCAGCAGTGAAAGAGGTCAAGGTCTACTTTCACTGCTGCCTATATAAACCCATAATTCTCTCAGTTTTTTTCAGTCGCTCAGGCGAAGGTCAAACGCTGGAAACGCCAGCCTCGCAACATCCTACTGACGGAGATAAAAATTTACTCAAAACGTTGTGTTGTTTTTGCAAAACTATAAGAATAATTCTTAACAAAAACAACTTTAAAGTTCCAGGCTACAATCAAAAATATTTTTCTTGGTATATTTGATAAATTACCCTCCGCAAAGAGCGTTGATATATATAAGTTACAAAACATTATTCATATTCATTATTCATTCTTATTTATTCATGTTGATGTAGTGAATAGCACTGTCTCAAATCTGGCCACATTATTGCCACATATCAGAAACAAAACTAATATACATAAACTTACAACTTTTACTATAGAGTCTGATATAAAAAGATTGTAAAACAAACTAATAATGTTCACATTTTCTGTGATAATAAGCAGTGATACAGAAACACCAGCATCCAAAACGAAAATCCCATTTAACCCTACAAAGTAGCAAAATTTGGATTTTTTTGTCATTGACAGAAGGGCGAATTTAACTGTTCTGGATGTGTTAGAAACCTAACATGAAAAAAGAGTGAAAATGTAATTGTTTCGTTTTACCAGCACATACGTAGTCACCGGTCGTGTCAGTTTGCCACCACTAAAACGGGATTTCAGCCAGTATTTTTCAGACACCTCAACGCCGGTCTACCAGATTGGGATATTTCCACTCCAGTATGGGGCGATCTTGATACTTGTTTTTTCTTTTTCTCGCAGATTTTTCTAACAGATTTTAAAAGTCTTCGCTGTTAGAAAGTCATCGAAACTCTCCTGAATTACTTGCTCTTCCCACCGAGGGATATGTTTACTACCAAGTAACGGACCGGCTGGGTGCTTTTGTAAAAAGACCAGGTTATGCAACTTAAAAGATAAATCCATGCAGGAGGTATAAAAAGCGACTAAATGCCAAGACTAGACGTCTTAAATGGACAATACGACAGTCAACCAAGCACGGGAAAGAAAACTCTATTACTCCAAAAAGACAATACCCGACAAGTATCTAAAGAGTTCCAGTCCTATCTTAACAGGAAAAAACAACTTAAGTCGTTTTCAGTACATACTCTTGGTGTATTTTCTGAGCTTCGTGATGCCTGCTTAACATGACATAAACGTCCATACGGGTGTAGTTCCCCCCTACCCGGAGTGCGCTGGGCGACACCGCCCAGTTTTGCGTGCGTTTCACATACTAACATGTTATGATGTGGCTTGAGTGATCGTTGTCGTTAAAAATCCGATTTCTCTATCGGGCTACATTTCAGTGCATCCTGCCGTCTACAAACCCTTTGTGTTCGAGAAGCAATTGGCGATATTGGGTTTGTTTCTTTAATAGAAGACACTGAGTGCACTCGATTGTGTGTGTTCGTCTGTCTGTCAACGCTTTTCCACGAAAGTTTCGCACTTTCAAGGATAACTTAATTCCGATTACCTTGAAATTCCATTGGCTAATGAGAAATACCTCGACAATTAGATATCTGATCTAGTGGGAATATAAAAAGCAGTGACTTTGTGGCAAAAGGCTTAGTTCTCATCCTTCAAGTGAATCAGGGAATCGTTGGCCTCTTTTTGGGACATAGGACCAGAGTTGAAGTATCCTAAAGAGCTGAAGCAGTATCTCAAGCTTTCCACGTCAGAAACTTTCAGTACACAGGTAAACTGTATTGTACGTGTTTCTTTATAACTTAACCGAAAGCGCACAAAATCTTTTCGTTCCCTCATCATTTTGAACAGACTTAAACTCTTTGGTGACCCGGTATTTTTCGAGGTCATGTTCAGCTTCTCTCGCATTTTTCACAAAACCTTTTTTTTCATCTCTCCAGAAAGTTTTTTTGTAGCAAGTACTTCAAGTCAAGTGGAAACGCAGATTTGGCTATGAAAGTACCCAGCATTTTGCTTCTTGTTCTAGCGGTGAATCAACTGTGTTCCTGGGGCGATTCACGTCGTTACCGGAGCAAATACAACCCAAAGTCGGTACGTAACCACAAAATAGGATCTCTTATCTACTTTAATTTAATATGCAGTTTTTTTTAAATTGTATTTTTTTGAAATGTACGCGGTGTGTAGCTGTTCCTGAATTTGACCTTTATTTGACGACCATGCGGTTTATCGAGCAAGCTTTTTGAGTACCGCCTTTGGATGTATCAAGATACAAAGAGGTTTGAGAATTACACCTGTACTCCATCTGCCGTTCAAACTGGAACGAAGACTGTTTGGTAAAAATAGCTTAGTCCAGATATTAAATAAAATATCCTCAACAAATTTGGCGGTGAGGTCTCTAGAATTCAAAATCAGTTCCTATTTACACGCTTTCCAGATTGGATATGGATTTCGTCAACTCATTCAGATTCCAAACATATTCGCATTACCGTCGCGGCAAATTTTTACTTCTAAAATCTTTACAAGAGATATCAAACAGTAACGAGCACGAACATCGCTTGTTTTTAAGTCAATCAAGACCGCGAATGTCCGACCCAATTTTCACCTCAAACCTCGGCATACCAAAGAGCTGTTTATGACGCTCTGCGGTTAAAATTTGCAGCAGTGTGTTTACAGATGAAGTTCCTGTGGCCGAACAGAGTACGTGCTTATTTCTGTAAAGTTCATTGTGATCATTACGCTCCGCCCAGCCAATTTGAAATCTAAGAGTCAATTAACAAAACTCTCTCCTTAATTATGGAGGCGGAGCTTAGAGAGGGCACGCTGCCTTGAGTGTGGGAAGTCCTTTCATCATTGACTACGATTTCAAGTGCTTTTCTAATGTAAAAATACCTCCACTGAGAAGAGAAAAATTGTTTTTTAAACGCAAAATCAATCCATTCCTATAACGTCCTTTTTAGTTATAAAAAGCATCACTGTTTTTTTAAGACAAGGCTTTTTAAAAAAACCTGCTCGTATTTAACCGGGTCACGAATTGAAGCAAGATGCAATATGAACTTATCTTATAAGTAATTCAAACTTGTTTCAAGTGTTGAGTGAAAGCCATCGAAAACAATTTGCCGCACCATTGAGACATAAAAATAACCTTTGACTTCGATTAAAGTTGCCGTACCCGTGGATTGAATTTCTAGCAAATTTTGTCAGTTCCGCAAGGGGTAGGGCGTATAAATAGATGAGAACTGACTTTTCTGCCGGAGATCATTTGGAACAATCGCTGATTAAAGCAAAGCTACAAGCCTATTCTTTGGAGGTTTGAATCGTAGCTTTCTGAGAAGAAGCAGACAATGAAGACTTTCTTGTTCATTCTGCTGACCTCACATTTTCAGTTTGTGTGTAGTATTCAGACCATTACCAGAAATGTTTCCAGCGACAGCTCGAGCTCGATTCATGGAAATCGCTCACTGGAAGAAATTTGCAACTGTTCGTCGCTCAACGTAAGCAAAAACAAATTTCCGACAAATTTAGAAAATTAACTTAAACGTTTATGTAATTTATCAAAACGGGCCTTATTTAGATTTTATTAACACCTTGTCCGGTTATTGAGTACAAATTAAATAATCACAAGAACCCGGTCGATAATTGGTTTATTCCAGGTATTTTGTTTAGAAGTTGTACCATTTTGCACACTGTAAATCAGTAAAGAAGTGCGCAAAACGCCTTTAAAATTTTATTATTCAAATCTAACTACTTCTGATGGGTGTAACAATGTATTTCTGAAATGCACTACATTGCAAGAGCAATTTACTTTTGTTTTCACATTTAGGTTGATCTATGGTACTTTATAGTCTCTTTCAATTCATTTTATTTTCTGAAAGTTGAACTTGACAAATATTGTTTTGAAATGCCAAAATTGTTTGTTGTTGCGCGTGAAGCAACAAGTATTTGAAAGAATTTTCAGTTCATTTCGTTGGAGAGCTAATTTTCTTTGCAAGAGGGCTTCTCTCTCAACACCATATGTTTCTTCACCGCCATTGCGGGGGCCCACCGCCTCCAACTGTCATAGAATCACTCCGTTGCCAGCAAGAGATGTTAAACATGTCCAGCTTTTCAAACAATAAAACTGTGAGAAAACAGTAAAGAATTTCGGAAAACTAACCATAAACTCGATGTATAACACAGGATATGTTTCATAAACGAAAACTAATGAAATTTTGTGCTTTTTGATGAGCCAAACGAGTTGTGGTGAAAAACAAAGATGACGATCATTTATCGATTTTTGAAAGACTTATCATTCAAAGGTGATGTGAATGAGTGCTTCATCTTGGCACATGTACCATTATTTTATTTAGTTGCAGGGTGGACTGAAGGGAAGCTCTTTATTGTAAGAGGCAAATTAAAACAGAACTCTTTTTCCCAAAAGATAACAAATGAAAGTGGAATATACTTTGGATGTGTCTGGTAATGGAAACTTCTTCATTATACACATTTGTTTGTCTCCTTCCTGGGCGTAATGGCGACTGGCTGGCAAAATACCTTGACCTTCTTCAACTTTAACGTGTTGCTTTGCTTTTCATTAACAATGCTTACGATTAGTTTTTAGTAATTTAGAATATATTTTCATGATTTAAATTTCTCTCTCATTTTATTCTTTCCATGTTGGAAATCAAGGAGCTTTTCTTTGCGGCAGCCACGATTTATTACGCACGAAGCAACCTCGCATTTTGGAGGTCAATATATTTTATTAAGACATTGCTAGAAATTATAAATTTTTTCTTCCAAAACGTTTTCGTAATCAATAAACTATAAATGTCTTAATATGTAGTAGTTATGTAATGTTTTATCGTGGGATGTCGTGGAATATCAGCCACGCGTGACACACGACACGAGCCTTTGGGCGAGAACGAAGAACAAAAACCGCAGTTTGTGCTGACGTTTTAAGCTCACACGAGCTCTGATGAATCTAAATTGACATAACTGAAAACATTTCTTATCATGGAGAGTCGTTTCGGACTAAAAGGACAACGAAGCCACGTGAAATATATTGTATATTGTATTACTGGCCGTTGGATATCGCAGTTTTCTAGGCCTCTCATTGGCTATAGTTTTTAAAGCATAGAATAAACAGTAGAGCACAGTAAAAAGAAACTGAAAATCAACTCCAAACCTAATCAAAACGGGACGTTGAGTCTTTTAAAATCTATTAGTAAGTTTATTGCAATTTGTGAGGCCAAAATATTTGGAACAGTTCCTCGTGGAGAGTGAGCACAGTTTGTGATTGGTCAAATTGTATCCCCGTGGTTATTATAAAATTGTTCTCATAAAAAGAAATAATTGTACCAATCAACACAGTTTATAAGAAAAACAGCAACAGGAACTACAATACAACGTTTATTTCCTATATTTGTTTTACAGAAGAGCAGAATTCTTTCGAGTGTCGAAAAACCAAAGACAAGGTCTAGACATGACCCGTCAAATAATCAGTCAGACCTATCA
>JAOBYJ020476412.1:0-14320 GCA_025403565.2 Palythoa heliodiscus | reverse complement strand
AGTTTATTGGAGTTTATTTGGATGAGTTTATTTGGAGTTTATTTGGATGAGCGAGTGTAACTGCTGGCTGCATTTCACCAATGCTATCTAATTTTTTTCCTTAACATTTTCATTTCAGCCTAGTTCAAACGTCGAACTTCACGTGTGCCGAGTCTAATGCTAATGAGCAAATTCTATTGTTCTACTTCATTTGCATTCAATTTGGAACATGTGAAGTTCGACGTTTGAACAAGACCTCAGATTGTCATTAACCTTTAAGCCCCAAACACGACAAATGACGTGTTGGTAAATTCTCTCAACTGAGCTCAATACTTTCTATATTAGCAGTTTGGGAGAATTTGGCTTTTCAACTTGCACAGCTTAATCCACTTGATCAATTCCTTATTTCTCATTACCAGTTATATTATTTTGTTTGAGTTTATATGTAAGGAGAAGATAGATGTTGATAAATTGCCTGGGGCTGAAAGGCCCGGTTAAGACACACAACTTGCTCGCAATCGAGCAACGTAAACTGTGGAAAGTATTGGTCCGAGTAAAACGTAGACAGCCTCTTGCTATTCTGTGACAGTACGCTATCAGTCCGACACCGGTTCTTGGAATATTTAGGTTTTCCTACTAAGAATACATCAATCTGTGTACCTGAACATAGTTTAAAAAATTACTTGTTCTTGAAAATATGGTCAATTTTCAAATTTCAGCCAATGAGGTTAATGATTTAACAATTCTTACTCGAGCCAGTACTTAATATTAAAGGAGAAATGAACATTAAAACTAATCTATTTTTGTTTAAATCTACGAGTATAGTAGATCAACTCTGTGAATTTTTTTAAAATTTACATCCAATTATATCGAGAAATGAAATGAAGAAACGCATAAAAGTCTCTAGAAGGAGTTCAATATCGTAGTCGTTATTGAGATTGTCAGCGGTATTTAAATGATGGTATGACGTAAATTACGATATTCAGAGCTAAATATGGCTGCACGGCGATGAAAGAGAGAGGAGATTCAACCATACCAGTTTGAACCAACGTATCCACAGTTGGGAACAACCAAAAGCCGCAGAGTAAACCATGTTTTTTTCTTTTTATTCTTTCAAGTATCGTAACCTACGTCATGTATTTTAAAATTAACCGCTGACATCAAATATCGAGCCACCGATCAAATCTTGTCGATTTGTTACAAAACCTCAACTTTTTCTGAACCGCTCCGTTAACACCTTATCAAAACTTCATAAAATTATAGTTTTTCTACTATGCCTAAATATTCAAACCATAAAAAGTCAATTTTAGTCAGTTGGTAGAGAGAAGTGAAGGAGGATTTGGAAAGGAAAAAGTTTGAGGACGGATGCCAAACCGTCTCTCCTAACAGATGGAAGGTTTAGCTTTGGTCTGCAGACTGTTTGGCAAGCATCCGTCCATTAAATATCAACTATAAAAACTTTTTTTTCAAACATCCCTAAAATTCACTAAAACTAAAATTTCTCTAAATAAACAGCTTTCCCCCGGAAGCTTTTTCCCCGCCTAAACCTCTTCGAAAAATCTCAATATATTTATGAGTTCTTCTCATTTTCCTATCTATGTCCCTAAGATGGGGAAATGGAAATTTCCAAGTATTCACTGTGAAATGAGCCAAAATGTCTCGAAATTGGACAAAAATGACGTGTTTGACTAGATGCCCCGCTCAATACGTAATGTAGCGCGGGGCAATTTTTCGTTCAGCTTGCCTCGCAACGCAATCGTCAGACAAGTTGCACGAGCCTTAGCAGAGTCTAACATCCTGGGCGATGGCAAAAATTGTTGCGAGGCAAAGTGTAGACATCGTTGCCAAAAGTAGAAATAGGCCCTTTGCAGGATGAGGTAACATGCATATGGTACAAAATATGCCATACTGGGACGCAAAAGTTCCACTGGGAAACGTAAAACAAAGAAAAATCACACTTCTGCGCTCTGTCGCTGCGTTCCTACGCGCAAAAAGCGTTTAAATTGTATATTTCCTATAACACTAGTACAAGGGGCGTAGGGCTACACGCATACCAGTTTATTAAAGACGGACAATGGTTGATTTGTTGATTTGTTGCATATATAAATATTGGAAAATAGTGGAATACAAGCTTTTCAATTTCATCTATGAATAATTATAATATTGAACATTTAACCCGGTGAAGCGTTATGCTAACTGGTAAGGTCAAGTGAATAGTAATTGCGATGAGCTGAATAAATACTCAATGAGCAATCCCGAGGGATTGCGAGAGGCGCGGAATTTCAAATGCCCAATCTAAAAGCACATTTTTAGTTAATTGTGTTTTTTTATGAGTCTTACACATTCTTTTGTGTCCCAATATGGCGTATTTTGCACCATGTGACCTCATCCCACAAATGGCCTATTTAGTTCTACTTTTGCAATTATTTCAGCTACAAATTTCAAGTTGCAAAACGTATTGCGCCGTGTTACGTGGCTTGCAATGGCTCGAACAATTCGTCTGGCAATGGCTCGAACAACTCGTCTTGCAATGGCTCGAACAATTCGTCTGACAATGGCTCGAACAACTCGTCTGGCAATGGCTCGAACAACTCGTCTGGCAATGGCTCGAACAACTTGTCTTGCAATGGCTCGAAAAACTCGTCTTGCAATGGCTCGAACGACTCGTCTTGCAATGGCTCGAACAACTCGTCTTGCAATGGCTCGAACAACTCGTCTTGCAATGGCTCGAACAATTCGTCTGACAATGGCTCGAACAACTCGTCTTGCAATGGCTCGAACAACTCGTCTTGCAATGGCTCGAACAACTCGTATTGCAATGGCTCGAACAACTCGTCTTGCAATGGCTCGAACAACTCGTCTTGCAATGGCTCGAACAATTCGTCTGACAATGGCTCGAACAACTCGTCTTGCAATGGCTCGAACAACTCGTCTTGCAATGGCTCGAACAACTCGTCTGGCACAAAAACTTGCCTCGTATAACATCAGCCTCAATCTTTGATCCGTAACGAACGATTTTCTCGAAATTATTTGTCTTCATTTGAATACAGTTTCTCGCCTTACCGACCACTTTCCGTTTTGTTTAAAACGACGTGTATAATTACAAATCAAAGTGCAGGTATGAAAAGAACAAACGAACTTCTGCCTTCAGTTCGTCTGAGATACGGATCAAAAGTGTGAGAGCAGCATACAGTTGTGGTAAAAGGCTTGTGTTAGTTGATATACTTATAGCAGCTAATCAGCGATTATATTTGCGTTTCTTTCCTAAAAAACAAACAAAAAACATTTCTATTGCTTAAAGACGAATTCCTGTAAAATGACATGATTTTCTGTATAGTATAACATGTATTTGTAAAATTTCACTAAACTCTATTGTAAATCTGTGAATGTGATTGGCTATCTAACTCAGTGTTTTCTATTTGCTGATAGAAAACAGTCACAAACAACCAATAAAAATTCATCTTCTCTAATTTTCACCAATCGCGAGGTTTGTTAAATATAACAATGTACGTCAGTAAAATGCCTCAAAACCCGGCGACAATGACGACAAGACAAATTGCCTATATCTTAGAGGAACAAATAGAAAAGTTAATTGTAAATAAAGACAGTCCCTGAAAACCACAAATATGCAACAAAGTATGGGATGGAAATTTACTTTAATTTGTAAGTATATTCTCCAGATATAGTGAAACAAGACGATGACCATCGAAAGTCTTTTAGATGTCCATAAAATCTGTCTACGCAACATTCCAAGTTTTTCTCCGCGAGAGGATCCGTCTCAGAGTAAATATTTGCTCCGTGCATCATTTGGCCTTTCAACTATTCTTATGACTGGTTTGTTTCGAAACACATCAATAAAAATATTTTATCCCAAGATGAATATGAATATCTTTGTAAAATATATTTCGCAAAAGCAAATCTCTGTTCATTTTGAAGAGTGCATATATGACGTCCTTTTTTAAAAAAAGATCTTTGACTATTTAATGTTAATAGCTTTGAAAATTGGTCAACGGAATGGGCAAATTCCAGAGGCATATATGTTTGACTTTACATGATTGGTCTGACTCACTAGAGGCACCTCCATAAAAGGTGTGTAGCGTCACGTGATCATCCCTCCCTGCACATATTCCTCACGTGCATTCAAAAGTCTCGATGAATCCAAATTGTTCGCCTGAATGAAACTCTCCACCTGTGTAAATATACTTGACGGGGATTTATGACAGCAAAAGAGGTTTCCTTCGTGTTCAAGTTTTGTAATAGCAACGTCTAGCAGGTTCTTGGTCTTGCTTTTGGTATATATCCCTTCTTTGAAAACATTATATCAGTTATACGACTTGTTTTACTCTTTCACGGCCCGCTGGTTTAAATAAAAGACGAAACTCTCTGGTACAGGTCATTATAGTGAATATATTAATATGTATATATGTATATTAACGTATATATTCTAAGTCGGTATCCATCGATTGATATGTGTTTGGTGATTTGTCAATATCAAACAAATCCCGCAATTTCTATTCACAAGTTGATCCAAGCAACCTTTATAATAATCAGTCAAGTTAAAGACTAACTCGTATCAATGGTTTGAGTTTGAATTACGTACCTGGAGATTGCAATTAACAGTACAACCGGTTTGAAAAAATTTCATTGTGTTTTAAGCAACGTGGATAAATTTGGTATTTTAAAGCTATAGAATACTGTCATATTTTAACGAGAGTAGAGTAAATATTGCTTAAGTTTCCTGCTTTACGATAATCAAGTCTACACAGATGTTACAGAACATCCGTATCAAGGATTGTTCTCGTTCATGTAAATGAAAAGCCCCGCTGGTTACAAACCATAGATATTTACATGCGAGGATAACTCCAGCTGATTTTGGTCAGTTTTCAGAGATTGTTGCTTGAATCTCTGTAGGTTAAATTCAATGCAAACCAAAAATATTTTTTTGTCAACGCGGAGGACATGTGTAATTTAAATTTTACTGATTTCAGCGAAGAAGTCAAAGTTCTTTTTCGATATCGAACACAAAAGCAGAAATAGAGAATTTCAAGGCTCCATTCGTCGGCTCGGTTGGGAAGATGCGAGTACAAAGCCGGGCTTGATTGTCTTATAATAGCATTCTTTGAAAAACATTCTGCATTATGAATGGTTTTGCAAATGTCTTGATGCTTTTATTGCGTCAAGAAATAAAAATGGTAACAGTAGATCCTCGTGGGCGTTTTGTTCATTTTATAACAACATTTAATTGCGTTTTGCAAGTGCTTGGAAATTTATTCCTGTTACTTTTTCCTCAGGGCCAGCAAATCACGCATCAATAGTTGTGAAGTCTAGTAAGCACTATGGACTCAACTGTAAAACAGCTTGTGGTGAAACTAGCAAAACGAAAACTTGGAGGCCTCGGGTTTGTTGTGAAGAAGAAACCTGACAGCCCATGGGCAGTGGTAACAGATATTGTAAAAGGAAGCGTTGCTGAAGAGAGCGGGTTGCTTCAAGTTGGCGATGCCATTCTTGAGGTCAACGGAATACAGGTTACAGAGTTATCTTTTGACCGAGTGTTGGAACTTTTAAATGGAGTCCCTGTCGGAAAGGAGGTAACTTTGAAGGTACAGGCGGCACTAAGCAATTCAAAACAAGATCCTTCGCCAAAATCTTTACCTCTCAATGGGTCCATGGTTAATGGCGGAGTTATGATCGAGAATGGAAAGCCTAATGAAACACACGACGCCTGCCCTTTTTCAGGCTTCAAACCTGGTCACAAAAATTCAAAGTTTGTGCGATTAACAAATCTCATCACAGGGAAACAAATCACAGACACGCTGCATCAAAAAGCGATGGAGGTAAGGAAAATACTTCATACATTTTATTTTACCTTCTTATCCAGACGAATGTAGTTTAAGCTGTTATCGTCAGGATGGTTTTGAAAGCAAATCAGTCAGTTTAAATTAGCGGAGAAAAAGCTCTCGAGTGTTATTTTGATATAATAATATCTTATTATTTTAAAAACAGTTATGACAGTATTTCGTCACACAATTATTATGTTTACAGATGCACTCTCCAGATCTTATCGTTTTTCAATTACGGTAACTGCACATTACAGGAGAACAACAATATTTACTTAATTTATTATATTACTTATTTTTCATTCATACGTCTTATAGAGGAAGTCCTGATAGTTGAATACATGTTTTAGAGTTCATCAATTGTTTCATATAGGTCGAAGGGACAAATGTGAAATAAGAACGGAATTGTACTATGATCTGTTTTGTTATTTTTCACATCTGACTGAATCACAGGTTTAGCTTGTTACTGAATAAAACAAAAAAGATTTTGTGAATACAAGAGCAACATCTTTCAACAAAAACAAACATGTCAGTTGTCTGCATTATTTTTCAGAATAGAGGTTTTCTGTCCACCCTTTCTTACAATCTTTCAACAAACCCAGAAAAATAAGCGAGTCACGATCGTTCAGAGTCAATTTATTATACGTCTATTCCTGTTTTTACCTTCTGTTTGGCTATCGTGCTCTTTTTATTGCATTTAATAAAATCTTAGTTGGATAGCTTTTTTAGTCGTGACTACGTTAATGAATCTTACTAATATCCAGCAGTTAAATCTGCCCACGTATGCGACCAGCAACGCCTACGGAAATCCGTTTCACCCTTAAGCTCGGGGGCTGACTCCCATATACCGTAGGGTGGGGATGATCGTCGGAAATTTTAAAAAATACCCCTAAAAGGAGAAGGCGGGCGTGGGAATCATAAGATTTTTACATATAAAAGATACCAGCTTAGACTTTGGTGGCCCAAAAATCTTTTAGATACCCCAAAAGATACCAGATCCCTGATCTTGACCCATAAAAGATACGGCGATCATCCCCGCCCGTTGCCAACTGGAGTTCCATCACCCCCCGACTCCCCCCCTCTCCCGTTCCTCCCTCCCGGACCCCACAAGACTCTGGTCTTGTAAGATCTCGATGTTTGAGATATGGGAAAATTCAAAAATTAGAATTCAATGTCTATGACTGTAATAAGTTTGAGATGACTGAATCGGTGTAGAAGGTTTAAAAATGTGGTATCGCGCATCTCGAACGAAGAGCCTTGTTTGCAACATCTATTTTTACCGCAACCTGTATTATGGACCGAGATGAGGTCGAGGTCCATGAAAACGCAAAAAAAAAAGAGCGAGGTTAATATTTAGCCATCTTGACTAAACAAGTCAATAAACGATTTATTACAGGGCCAATTGAGAATTTCACTTTACTACTGAAAATTCCGAGCTGGCAAAATGGGCCTATCTTGCCCGCTCGGCTAACCAATGAGAACATAGAATCGGCGCTAGCCTGCCATATGATAATACTATATAGAGCACGGTTTAGGCTCTATCGGTTGAAACCACTGAGTGTACTAATAATACAATACGTTTTAAAACAGTAGATTCAGTAGTTTGTCACTAATTCATTTTGTTTACAGCCGATACACTGTACGGCCGGTCGATGTCTTGGTTCAATAATGTATCCCTCAGGAGGTGAAGCTCCTGCCGAAAGACCAACAGGCGTCCCAAGGCCAAAGGAAGAAGTTAAAGTTCACGCTACTGACTTTCTCAAACAGTACTATGTTTCTATGAAGTTGTAAGTCTTGAATAAACTTACTTTCCAAAAAAATGCTAAATTATTAAGGAGTGTATTGAAATACGAAATCCAAATCTATCAGCACATCTTGCACTTGGAGCCATGATGAGACTAAATAAAAGCAAAGTAGTGACCATTTACGCTTAAAACAAATCGGCCATGTTGTAACGGGTACTCTGCTTGCCTCTGTCCTGGCCTTGACAGAGCCGTCCTGGCTAAGTTTGGTCAGCACAGAGAACCAACTTACTCTTACACAACGGAAGCAAAAGAGGCAAACCATCGAGCACGTTTTACCATATCAATTGAAAATAATACCATCAAAACAAATGTTTACCGCGTCGTCTAATCAAAAGGTCTAAACAACCATTCAACTTGCTAAGTGACAGTTTTAACAGCTGTAATAATGAAGAATAATTTCATTCAAAAACATTCAATTTAGAAAAAAATTACAACGGTTAAGAAGCACCCAGCAAAAGTTATTCACAATTCTTTAATAAAAAAATCTAAAAATACATTTAAAGCCTTCGGTTTGAGGTAAAATGTTCCACAAGTGCAGTATTTAAAACTGTAATAATTGATACATACATCGTTTTTGAACAACTATAGATTAACGAAGGACACGTATTTAATACATGAGTATGGTGAATTATATCTATATTTCTCCTCCCAGCAAGAAACTGATACCTTTACATGTGAAAATGTTGTCACACATGAAGTTAGCACTTTTAATGTTTGAAACTCTACAAATTAACGAATAAAAAAATATTTTTTGAAATAGATTGTATTTTCATCGATAACTGTTGCAAAACTAATCTGAACTTTGTGTGAGTTCATACATGACGTACAGGCTCGAATCCAATGCATGGCAAGAAAGTTTATTAATGAACGTCAGTTCGTTCGTCCGCAAGCCATGACTTTGGGCATACATGAAGCTTCTTTAACCAAAATGACTTGAGCGCATAGATCACCTTCCAACACTCGACAGCATTTCACTTATAAAATAACGTCTAGTGTATTGAAAAATTAAAATGCGCGCTCCAAGATAGGAATTTCATATTCTCGTGTTGAAAATCTCTCACTTGTTCTCTGCACTCACTCGTCGGAGAGTTTTGCATTTGCAACACTCCTACGAAATGTCCCTTATGCATCTCATTCTAAAGATGGCCGAACTCTTTACTAGAAGTTTAGAGAGACTATAAACCTTTTTCATAAATGGCGACGATTTTAATATTCTTTTGTCTTCATTCACATTAGCCCTACTGGCCTCGTTCTTGAGTTAAACTTTAAAAAGAATATGTTTACCTAAACGAAACTAGTAGGGCTAATTTGAATGTAGACAAAATAATGTTAAAATCGCCGCCATTTATGAGAAGTGTTCATTAAGTTTTAAGTAAATGGGCAAAAGGCTGTAAAACCTACGTAAAAGAAGTTTGGGCCATGGGCTCTTCGTTTTCTTTAGTTCATACTATTTTTTTTAACTTGAACTATCTAGGATTCAGTGTTATGAAAGATAACCTACCAAACACAAGCCGATGTGTTAATGATGTCAGTTGTTTAGCGTTGAAATGAGTGTTGTTTATCTAGCTACAGCTCTTAAAACTCAGTTATACAAACAACATCTTTAAAAGAAAAACTTTTAAATAGCAAAATCTTTGCGAAGAAATGCTATTTGACCCAGAATAACACAAAACGTTCTTATTTTTGCGTGGTTACAGAGAAAACAGCCCTGCACACCAGAATCGTCTGTCTGAAGTAATGAAGGTTATTGAAGAGGAGGGAACGTATGATTTGACTGAGAAAGAACTTGCATTTGGCGCCAAGACTGCCTGGAGGAACGCTGCAAGATGCATCGGCCGAATTCAATGGAACAAACTACAGGTAGTGATATTCTTGTGTGTCTGGTATCTTTAATGACGTCATACTTGTACATAGGTGGAGCACATCCTTGTTCACAATGTTGCCCATAGAAAATGTACAAAAAACTGTATGCAATTTTGTATTAGTGCTTGTTATAGATAATCATTCATATAATATTTAGTCTTCGTCTCATATAGAAATTATGCATTCACACAGTACGACTGAACACTCAACTTAATTCTTTCTTTAGAGTTGGTTTAAGGCTATGGATTAAATCCCCTCTACTACTAGGAATAGTGCCAAACTCATATTTAAGAATGAGGATCAGAAAACACGAATGAACAGTAAACTTAATTCTTCTCTTATAAGTTGGAGTTGTGAGGCTACGGATTATATTCCCTGTACTACTAGGAATAGTCCCAAGCTCATATTTATAAGAAGATTAAAAACTTACTTTTTTTATATATTCAAATATACTTAAATGAGCCATTTCCATTCATAGAATACTAAATTTGTAGTTTCCCTTTTGAAAACATGTTAATCATAAACTAGTCATTTATTTTGTTTTCTTACTTTTTGCTTTATATTTATGAATTAAAATCCATTGGATTGCCTCAACTAGACTAGATATTACTATTTTCAGGTTAATAACAATAATAATTATCTATCTTGTAAGTTGAAATGGAAATAAATACATCTGAATCTGTTTGATCAGAATCTCGGTAACCAAAGTGATCCGACTTTGTCCAGAGAACTGTAGTGTAGCGGACATCTCCCACTGAGTAAAAGTTTTAAACATATTTGCAAGACAGGTCCGTACTTATTCGTGACAATTTGAAATAGTTATAGAAAACTATTTAGGAGCAGGCTTGTAGCACATTTGGTAAGTGCGCTACCTTCTGTGCTGGAGGTTCCATGCAAGTTCGATTCTCTGTAACTCCATTGTCCGTTTGGACGTTCCTCTGATCCGGCCGTGTAGCTTTAGATTTAAATACTCGCAAAACGAAGCAGTGACAGAGGGAGGGAGTAACGGGACAACCGAGAGCCACAAGTTTATAATTTTCCAAGATTATTGTCACGTGTTACCCTCGTAAAGTAAGATCTCCTTATCTTTTTTACCTTTTACCTTTAACAATTTGAGTTTGAGTCACCTAAAGAGGCTTTAGAGATTTCCAAAAGATTAAATCCGACTAATCAACATTTAGGTTTTATTTAATATGCTTGATCACCATATTACTTGGTGAGTAGTGTTTAAAGGCAAAACATTCTGTATCTCAAGAATGGCTGATTCACGAAAGAATAATGATGAGTTTTATCTGTAGGTTTTTGACGCACGCGACGTTCAAACTGCACAAGGGATGTTCGAGGCAATATTAACACACATAAGATATGCAACTAACAACGGAAACCTTAGGTAAAATATGAATTTTGTATCAATGTACCACTGAATCACCTAGCAACTGGTATCAACCAACCCATAGGATCACCTAGCAACTGGTATTATTCTACCATTGTATCACCTAACAACTGATGTTAACCTGCCATTGAATTACCTAGCAACTTATACTGACCTCTCATTAAATAACCCCACAGGGCCACCTAGGAACTGGTATTAGCCTACCATTCAATCGCCTAGCAACTGTATTGATTAACCCTAGGATTACCTAGAAACCGATACTGACCTTCCACAGGTTAAGAGTTATAGCTTACGTATTCTTGTTAGATAATTCACTTGTATGCGCTTAAAATTTCTTGCTGAACACGCATGTGGACATCAGGATATGTTGATTTACGTTTATCAATCAATCACTTCTTCACACATATAAACAAAATAAATCCACAAAATATCAAGAAAGCAATCAATCAAAGAGTCAAGGTATAAAGACGATGAGCCAATTATTGAGATTACAGGTTCATCTTTGTTCCTTGTATATGGTGATGCCAAAGATAATCTTGGATTAGCAATTACTTTGGCTGCATTCCAGATTTCCTTGATTGGATTCTGCATTCCCTTGATTTAATTCTGAATTCGCTTGATTGGATTCCCTTGACTGGATTCTGGATTCCCTTGACTGGATTCTGGATTCCCTTGACTGGATTCCGGATTCCCTTGACTGGACTCTGGAGATCCCTTGACTGGATTCTGGATTCCCTTGACTGGATTCCGGATTCCCTTGACTGGACTCTGGAGATCCCTTGACTGGATTCCGGATTTCCTTGACTGGATTCTGGATTCCCTTGACTGGATTCCGAATTCCCTTGACTGGATTCTGGATTCCCTTGATTGGACTTTGGATTCCCTTGACTGGATTCTGGATTCCCTTGACTGGATTCTGGATTCCCTTGACTAAATTCTGGATTCCCTTAACTGGATTCTGGATCCCCTTGACTGGATCCTCGATTCTCTTGACTTGATTCCCATTTAACTTTAAGATTTGTTTTCTTGTTTAAATATTAGCTGACTTATTTTGCTTGGGAAGTCGGTAAAATAAAAATTGGATTCAGCAATAATGTCACTCAGTTTGCAGATGTTGCTCACCGAGATACGTTGTAACAATATCTCCACAGGTCGGCTATTACCATATTCCCACAGCGCCGTGAGTTAAACAAGGATTTTAGAGTCTGGAACTTCCAACTTGTTCGATATGCAGGCTACAAACAGCCCGATGGTTCAGTCATTGGGGATCCCGCAAATGTCGAAATGACCGAGGTTTGTTTCTTTTCATTACTCATTGTTTTTACGTCTCTACTCTACCAAATTTAACTCATAACTATGTTGCACATACGTGCTAGCAATGACACAGCCACTAAATAGGTTACTATGACCTCACGGGTCAGAGGGACTAAGCCCGTACTGAAACCCTTTAAAAAGAGAGTGAAGGTTAGCAGTCGTGGACATTCAGGCGCACGTAATTTTAGGCTTTTAGAAAATGTATAACTCTATACGATACGTTTTAAAAGCTGAATGCAAAAATGGCTAACAAAAAGTGTCTAAACAACACTGTTACCACAAACAAAAATTCTAAGATTCCATAAAACATTTTAGCTTCTTTGAACTCGAGCATCTGCTTCTAAATCTTTTAAGTTAACCATCATATTATTTTATTGCTTTGTTTGCAAATGATAAAATAAAATTTTACATCGTTTATCTCTGGTCGCTGTGCAGGAAACTCGGTCTTCTGCTCTGGCTAAGGCTTTGCTTCGACAACTCGGCTGAGGCCAGAACAGAGGTTGATAAAAAGCAATAAAAATTCAGCGTGAACAAAAAAAGGTGCTCAGAACCCCTTATATATGACTACGAGCTGGCGTCAGATTTTTTCTCTTTAGTCCATCGAGTAACTCAAACGTAGCGTGTGTCTGCAGACTCCTCGTAGTCCACCGTTACACTGTATTAGTGTATGCTATTTTCATCTAAAGGTATGTAAAGAGCTTGGATGGGAGGGATCAGGAGGGAAGTTCGATATATTGCCCCTTGTGCTTCAAGCCAACGGCCAACAGCCGGAGCTTTTTGAGATTCCGAAAGAGCTCATACTCGAAGTAAAAATTAAACATCCAAGGTGAGCAAATCTGTCTTGGTTTTCCATTCTCCTCGCAGCTGTTCTTTTTGTCAGTCTCTTTCCCAATTTACGAACATGTCTGTTAAGCCAAGGGAAACATCTATCTGTAATGTCCTATTCTGGAACTCGGCACTGGCCAAATCCTTCCACCTCGAGGACTGGGGAGAGCAATCACAAGTCTGTCGAGTTTTCTGTGTTCATAGTTTGTGGAGCGTCAACTGACGAACATTATGATTCAGCGAACACGGTTTACTAAGGGCTTCACTCCAATATTCAAAGCTGACCAAGCAAAACTTAGATAGCTTCTTTATTGCCGTGGATGTATCCTTTTCCGCTCGAGAAAGTTTGTGTTTTTTCTCACGTGCTTTGTTCCTTTTAGTTATCCATGGTTTGAAGAAATGGGTCTACGGTGGTACTCTCTGCCAGCGGTTTCCGGTCTAAAACTAGATGTAGGAGGGGTCGAGTTTCCTGCCGTTCCTTTTAACGGCTGGTAAGATACCTTTGTGATAGCTTTATTAATTGGAATACTAAATGACGCACATGCAAAGAGAATTTTAAAATCGCCAGTAGAAAACAGATTTTTCTCTCGCCACTACAACTGCTGATGATCATTTGAATGTTTGTAATATTGACATAACCGTGTCGCACATGCGTGCTAGTTTAATGACACAGCCACTAAATAGGGCATTATAGCCTCACGGGTCAGACGGATTAAGCCCGTACTGAAACCCTTACAAAAAGTGAGCCTGAATGTTAGACAGCTGTTTCGGCCTTGTTGGTCCTCATCAGCACGGCACAGCTAACAATCAGGCTCATGTTCCCACAGAAATAACATCAAGTATTGTAAAATCACAACGCTTGTGGGATGTGGCTGGAGAATAAACATAACCCTCGAGGCCACAGTGCCCTATATAATGGTTGTGTCATTACATTAGCACGCATGTGCACCACAGTTATGTTTATTCTTCAGCTACATCCCACAACTTTTACGCTTTTACCTTTTCCTAATATTGACAGACAGGTTTTCTACTCGGTGTTGCAACTAAGGGAGTGTCGACAAATCAAAAAAAAATTAAATAACGTTCAATGGACGTTATCCTGAAACCCCCTCCCCCCATAACGTCCCTTCCATACTTTTCTTTATGTTGCTTAAAGTCAAGCTACGGTATCAACCAATATCTTAGAGTCGCGAAATCGCCCTATAAAAATATATACAATATGTCCTATATCTGACGTGGCATTGCACTAAGAAAAGCAGATTTGAATGTGATTGCAGTCGTATCTCAATCGTGATTGTCATATA
>JAOBYJ020474752.1:0-14328 GCA_025403565.2 Palythoa heliodiscus | reverse complement strand
CTCAAGTAGGTAATTATGTTTGATTTCTTTATAAACTGCTAGTTTCTTATTTGTCAGTAATGTTTCTTGACATTTTCGGATAAAAATTGCAGTTAATGTATTTCTAACTTTGCGAATAGTTTCTTTTTCATCCATATACGTGTAACTAGCAGTTTTTTTATTTATTAAATTTAATAAGAAATCTACTGTTGTAAGCCAACATGGCCAACATATACTTTTGCTTGATTCAGCCTTTATTTTACGTCGTAAAAGTATTTTTATTTCTCAGTTACTGAATACGGCCAAAGGAACCGACAATCTCTGCCAGAACGTCATTCCTTATGTCATTTGCGAACAGCTTGAAGTGTTTTCAAGCTCAAACAAAGACGGAACCTCAAAGTAAGAGGTTCTGTAGATGAAGTTCAGTTAGCACAAATTACAAATTGTTACGTTGATGTAGATTAGTAGTTGACGTAAAACAAAGTGTTGAATCCGTGCTAGAATTTGCATAGCTTGAGAGTGAATTTGAACCTGGTGGTCGTTATTTAATATGGTGATTACCTTGGCTCCTTAGCGAAGCGCTCGGTAGTCGTCACGGTTGGAAGTGTATTTGACAGTGAAAAAGGACGAGGAAGAAATGTTGATCACGTGTTTGAGGAGTGAAAGAAAAATAAATTGTTATGTAACTGCGAACTTTGAGCCCCACGCAGACGCAGCGTTAAAGTCATAAGGCTGTCTCTGTCCAAGGGAAGGAATCTTGTTGAGCATTTTCAGTTCCTCGCTCTTGGGTTTCAGTAACTTTACTAGCTTTTTCATTCTACTTTAACAATTAGTTATGGGCACATGTCGGCCTGAAGTACCTGTCACAGCATGCCATTTTGCTTTATTGGTTGCTGAGAAATATGATAAAACGTCAGTCGTGTGAGATCTGATTTATGGTATATGCTCGCTCAGTCATTCTGCCTTTCAGAATCAAATTTCACAATCTCTAGCGATTTCTACGATTGTATTTATAGCGATATTACTTGTCCACAAACCAGCAACCAGCAGTAAAGATAGTCTATATGATACAACCATAATTAGAGACAGATCGAAAAAATTCATGTTTTTTTTATAAGCTCGTGCAGACATGGATGAAGATCTTCTTTACCCTTAAATTAAGCACTCAAGACTCTAATTTTTCGCAGGGCAGTGCTTGACTCATAAGATCGCTTATATATCATGCCGTTTCGCGCGAACCATTCCATAGGAGAACGCCAATCAAGAACTCAATTCAAGCCAGTGTATAAGCATATTTAATCTTGCATTCAAAATGTGTAGACATTCAAAATGTGGACTCTTCAAAAGAGGCCACTGCTGGGGCGAACAAGTAAGTCAGAATCGTAGAGAAAATTGAGTGGTTCTACTAAGACTTTCAGGGACACAGGCATCGACTCCCTATCAAAGGGAAGGGGTTCCGATGGCATATTTCTAGACAATTGTATACCATTTTCCCTCTTGACAGAACTTCACTCATCTCTAATCATGGAAAACAACCAGTATCCAATAAAAAGCGAAATATAATAGAAAACGTCCTCTAAAAGAAGCAAATCATCAATAAACCTAGATTCCACGGGACATTATCTGGTGTTACGCTTCTTCCGCCATCCGGCTTCCAAAAAAATTTATTGGTGGAATCAGTTTGATCGCGTGCCCTTTAACATATTGTAAGTTTGCTGACCTGCTAATCATTTTTTTGCCAAAAAATTACTGAAGTACAAAATTAAAATTAAAATAGGATTTTCAGCAAAAATGTCAGAAGGGTGAGCCGACTATTGAATTACATCACCGTTCTTTTATGAGATTAGACTATATCCATCAGTAGCCGAAAGGGGTTTTCCTTGGGGTCTGATTGGACAGGTTGTTAAAAAAACAATGTCAATAAATTAGAAGTTGTCACATTCTTAGGATTTTTATTGTAAATTCTTTATTTCCAGTGTCAATCAATTTTTTGATTAAAAAAAGGAAAACGACCTCGTAAAACCCTTCCAATTTTCCAAAACTACGGTCATCAGCAAAATGGGATTACTATATTTTGTTGAAAAAGACACAGTTAGGTTTGAACAGTTTGAACTCATTGCGTGTCCTTTATTTACATTCATGCTTGACAAAAGGTTGTTACAGATTGTATTCGCATAGTTTTGAAGCAATTTTACTCTTGTGAGAAAAGTAAATAACATGGTTTGAATATATATATAATAATATTGCGTGCATGTAGGTCTCTAGATTTGGGCAAAGACAAAACTCATCGCTTTTTCCAAAGAATACAGCATAAAATTCAATATCAGCTTTTTATATAGTTTTTCCTTTAATATGGGAAGACCTGCATCCTTTTAAATGAACCCTTAAAAATACAAAATGGTTATCCCATTTGGTTGCCAAAGCAACAATAAAATAAACAAACCATATTTTGGCCTTTAATATTGATAATATTCATTGCTCTAATATTATATTGCAAAAAAATTATTAAATTGAGAAATAGATTTGGGTGTAGCTGGGACCTCAAGCAACTTCGGATTTTCATTAAATATCGCTTTTTATCAGACAATTGATTTAAAAAGGATTAGGTGGATAATCACTACTGAATTAAGAAATCATATTTAGGTCTGGCAAAAAACGGCTTAGCTGAAATTTCAATTGTATACTAAAGCCTCGATATCACTTTGTTTCAATCAATAAAGACCTTAGGACCATTCGAAATAGGCAGCTTCATTTCCTAAGATAAGCACCTTTCAAGGTTCATTTCTGGTGTGGCACTATATTTCGTAGATTGGTGTTTGGCTTTTGTTGATTTGGCTGCCTGAAAATTTTAGTTTTCTAGTTATTTCAGGGGGGCAGTGCACTTTTTTGTTATAAGTTGTCTATTATAAAGAAAAACAAATGTAAAAATATAGGTACAAATAAATGTTGTTGTTAGTGATTAATACCAATGTCGACTCATCACTCAGAGAAGTGCATAACTAAAAAGCTTAACGCTGATTTTAAAATGTTCATTTTCAAATTCTACATGTGCTTTTCTCTACATAGATCAAGTTCATCTTGTCTGTTGGATCAATTCCTCTTTACAGAGAAGTAGATTCGGCTTGATATGCTTTGTTTGAAAAGCCTCCATTTGCAACCCCCTTTTCTTTCTCTTCATCGACCTCCAAACGGCTCAGGTCTGCTCTTCTTCGTTCGATATCATTCATCATTCGTTGACCTAAATAGGCAATGACACCGAAGAAGACAAAACCGAAGACCAATATGCCGACTGACATTCCAATTAGATCTGGGCCGAGAGGGAGAATAGCAAAGGCAGTGACAAGAGATATGGTATCCAAGATGTAGATTAGGGCAGCGAGAACTTGACGATGGAAGTGAGTTCCAAGGATTGAACCTAAAGGAGCCATAAACATAACGACTGGGGCGGTCACAATAATGTAGTTCCATGCCTGCAATGTGACTGATTCTTGGATGACACGGCGCCAGAAGAGGCCGACAAGAGAGGTCCATGCCATCATGACAACTGATGTTGGCGTGGCCGTCTTCTCAGATACACGGAAGAGAAGCGTCAACACGCTGAAGCTACAGATATCAACTCCACCTCCGACAACAGCTGTGAAGATGCCACCGACAAATCCACAACACACAAGAGTGATTATCTTCCAAGGCTTGACCTCAGGGATAGTCTTGTAGGTCTTCCGCTTGTGGTAACGGTTTAGAAGGAAGAGGGCAAAGGCAAACGCAAACCATACGCAGACGAATATCATTTTCTTCACCTTTGCACTGACATACGGATCAACAAACTCCAGTCCAAGTATCACGCCCAGGACACCACCGCCAAAGCAGAAGATTATGGAATGCATCTCTACCTGCACCCTCATCCAGAAGATGACAAACGTCGCTGCTGACATACCACAGGACTGTACCATGAGAGCCACATCACGGGCCACTGACGGTGACACATTAAAGGCAAGGGTCAACACGGGAAAAGCCACTGCGCCTCCACCTTCACTGGTCATCCCTATCAAAAGACAGAAAACCTTTAAAGTGACTATTGAGTCATTGCACTGCTGCTCTTAATACATTTCAAGTAATAACAACGGGCTTAATTGTTATATAATGCAAATTAAAATGTGAAACTCTTTCCAGTTTAATTTACTAGACAGTAACTGTCTTTAATAAGAACAAAAATCTTCGTGCAATCTGATTTCTGAGGCCGCAAAAAACGGATGTTATTCGTGAATTGTTTGTCCGGAGCTTTTTTTTAAGAGCCCTGCCCTTGACTGTCTTCATCAGGTGCCATTGGGCTCATAAGCTGTTTGATATGCTGTCGCATGCATTCAAATCCATCAGCCATATGGTCAACATTGAGATTAAGTAGCGTGAATCTAGCAACTTGTTTGCGTTGGCTTATTACTGACTTGCCTTTGGCAAACCAGTCTTAAAATGTTTTTTCTTTTTTCTGTTTCCTTCGCGAGAAAATCGCATTGTTGATTCAGAATACTAAATTCGCATTACATCACGCTCAAGATGATTGGCAGTCGCGTTCATACGATTTCCTATACGAATAGCATAGTTACCTGCAACACAACCCCCAAGGATCATTGTCAGTGTCATGTAATATCTGTCAGGAAACAGAGCAAACCAGTTGTATTTAATGGCGCATGTCCACCAAACAATGTGGCAGAGTCCAGACGCGATGCCAATACCAACGAAAAGCCGGTACTTCACCATAAGCTTCTTGTGCCATGGTGCATTGGGATCAAGCTTCTCCAAAGCTTTATTTTGCGTCTTGTTCAAAGTCTGACCTAAAAGATGCAAATGTTTGTATAAGAAGGGCGCTAAAATTGCAATGAAGAAAACTTCAAACACTAAAACCATCGAATTAATCAACATAGCCCAGTACCAACTTCTAGAAGCAAAGTTATCAGAGCAGGCGGTCCCTGATAGGAGTCTTGTTAAAATCGTCGACGCTTTTTGCCCTAACTTCTGAGTTTCGTCGTTGAATTTCATACATGCGATGAAACTTCGTATCATCGCTAGCATAAAAAAAATGTGATGCTTATTTTTTCAAATAATTTCTTCCTATGCAAAAGCTTGCTTTGCCTTGAATCACCAAACAAGTACGTCCTGACTTCCAGATTTGTTTTACAAAATACCAGAGTATTTTCACGAAATAAAAAAATACTGCTATAAAAGTTGAAATTGTCGATGAAGAATAAAGTTTTCGTCAAGGTCGTAGATGGCAGAGATGTTTAATTCGTCGATCCACGCGCCAATTATGATCTTCCCGGCGAAGTTTTTCTTTTGATCAATATATTATCAACTATCAAGATTACTGAACACTGAGGTAATGTAACCGCAAATTTGTTTTTATGTCTTGCCAATCTCAGTGTGATACTCCTTTCCAATTTTGTCTCTTGCACTTACGTATGCAGTAGAAACCCGTTAAAAAGACTAGCTTCAGCCATGGAAATTTGGTTTATTAACGGGGTTGTCGTATTAATGGTAGGGTCAAATTATTGTGCAATACGCTTTAAACTTCATAAACACTTTAATGCCACTGTAAATCAACCTTTTTGCTGTCATTTGACAACCATAAAACTGCAATTCATCTCAACTGATTAATGTATCTAAACGAAACCGAGTAATAGGAAAAAAATAACCTCTTTCAGCTCCTTGAAAGGATATGGCTTCTGGTGAAATGTTTCGAAGAGCTGTTTTATATATGCTTACGGCAGCACGTTACTACTGTTGGAAAGTTTAAACGGTTTTAAAAAAAACAATTTCAGTGTGCTACTGTTTGTCAGATTGTGTCCATCTTCAATCACCAGCAACCAGGCAACGTAACCAGTCGTCCTTTTAACGGGCAAATGTTACAAAAAGAAATATGATTGAGAACTTGAAAAGGTAATCTTTTGTCATAACACCGAGGTGGTCGAATTGATGGGGTTTTCAAAAAGAAAATGACTGAGCTTTTGTTCGGGCCACAAAAATTATAAAAGTGGTCCAGCGTTTAGCGGTGTTCCATATGTTACGAGTTGATTGGGCACTTGGAAAGTTGATTCTAGTGGTGTTTCTGTTTTGAAACTTGAGTGTTGTACGAAGCGGGAAATTGTGTGCACCGTCCTGACGATATAAGACTTAGTACTGGGGCATATTGTAATATTATGGCTACTAGTGGATGTATCTTTGATCTATCGTCAAGCAGACAGCTTATAATTACATACCTTCCCAAAAATATTTCTTCAACCATTGCGCTGGAGTCCTTCGTCCTCGTCGAGGTGCCTCATTAGACGCACTCTGAGATAAATAAAACAAAATATTGAGTCTTTGTCAATTTATTAAGCTGCTCCAAACATCGTCTCTTTGGATACATGCTTGTAGTTATAGATTTAGTAAATTAAATAAATTGTGACATTGGTATCAAATTAGCCAACAGAGTTTGTTTCTAAACTATGCATTTGGTTTCTAACTTCTAACTGATTTCTGATTTCAATAGGCCAAATGTAATACGCAGTTGCACTGTCGAAGCGTCCCGCCATATATCAAAAAGGTTGCGGAACTGAAGAAGTCCTTTGAAAATGCGATTTCAAACAGCAGACCGATCAAGACCTTTTATGATGTTTGTTCGGACGTCGTTCGTAAAAAAGGTCTAAAGCCAGTCCGCCTACATCTCCTCAGTATCGAATACGCGTAAAGCGTCAAGTCTGCTTGCTATTTTACAACTACAATACAGGCCTATCTTTCTCACATTGTCTCTTGTTCTTTATCCATCGACGCTGATTAAAAATATAACACAAAGTGATAAACATCTTTAAATATTTTAAGCATTTTAACATACTTGATGTTTCGTATGTTTCAACATACATTTTCATAAGTAATCGTTGTTATCTGATTATTTTATCGTATGATCATGAAACATACGAAACGTGAAGTATATAAAATGCATTGCTTTACTGAGAAATGTTTATCCTTACGGTTTGTATTGTATTTTTAATCAACCTTTACTTAAATTCATTCAGTTGAAGATTATGAAACTCTTTGAGTTTTAAAGCATTGCAAATCAGTACAGCATGGAAAGCGGAAGTTGAACCGCAGGATTTGAGTGTTGCAGGAACGCCATTTTGAAATGAAGTTAGATAATTGCATTCCAGAGGCATGATGATTCACAGAAAAGCACTGGATAAGTTGAAATTAAGTCGGAATTGTTTCAGTGAATTTTACTAGATTCAGAGTAGTAGTCAGCCGCTGCTGAGGATATCTTGATAGCCGAATTCAACTGTCAACAGCAAATCCTAACCAATCAATATCATGACTGAACGATTCAACGTCGCAGTCAAAGAGCACTGATTTTTGAAGATACGCTAAAACACTATCGCGGACTGTGTATACATTTTAATACGTTTATTTCTGATTGCTCGTCAATATAAATGATAAGTTCTGTGTTTTTAATAAAAACCACTCCAGCAAAGGTAGTGGAATTGTTCCTTTCCGAAACTGCATAGTCAACACTAGCTGAGTGACGATTAGTTTTTGACTTCTTCGTCCCGCGGCTTTTTTGAAAAGTTTTAATTTGCGAATCATTCGTCAGATGTAGTCTGAATAGTATCTTAAGGGTATCGTTTGTAAACCAGCTTATCTAATTAAGCTCGTTTTCACTTGCCAGGCCGATTTTGTATTTGATTGGCAAAGGTTCTGTTGCTTTTTAGAACTGTAATAAAGAGCTATGAATCGTGTTTGCTTTGTATCCAAATCACTATTTTATCCCTAGAATGGACATTTTGTTGTTTTTGTTTTTCGAGTAACCCAGAGGAACTATATTACTTTACTCTTTGGTATCCATAGAAACCGTCACTTTCCGTTATCATGGTTCGGCAAAGACACATGCACACTCCTCATGATGGGAAATTGTATCACGTGTTTACATGCATGTAGAATTGAACTTTGCCTCTGTTTAGATATGAAAATAGAGTAATTTGTTGCGTGAAAGGAATTACCCAAGCGGTCCAACATGCTAAAGCTTTTTTTAATTGTTTTACTCGAAAACAAAACTTATTTTTCCATAGTTTTCAACGTCCTAGATTTTGCTTCCTGAAAAATCTTCTGAGGTTTTTTCCTTTTCTCCGTGTTTTTTAATTAACTTTCTTTCGTTCACAGCTGTTTTTAAAGTTTGAAATGCTCGAAGCCGCGAGCTCCCTAAAAACAATGGCGCCTAGCCAGAATTTGCTAGGAAGTGAAATTACACCAAAAACACAAACATTTACTTTCTTTCGCAAAAGTCGATGTTTCAACAACAGTAATACGAACCATTGACTTGACGCATGAGTTGAGCGTTACAGGAACCCCTGAAAGGTATTAGGCTGAATGAAACGGATATTAATTGCATAGCACGCGGTTGACGACATTGGATTTATTGCATTCCAGAGGCATGTTGATTCACAGAAAGCACTGGATGCTTTGAAATTAAATCGGCATTATTTCAGTGAATTTTACAAGATTCAGAGTTGCAGTCAGCCGCTGTTGAAGACATCTTAACAGTCGAATTCAACGCTCAACTGCAAATCCTATCCAATCAATATCATGAACAATATCAGTCGTCGCAGGCAAAGAGCACTGATGTTTGAAGATACACTAAAATACTACCACGGAATGTGTTATTTTAATACATTTTTCTTTCTGCTTGCTCATCTGTGTTTTCAACGAAAACCACTCCAGCAAAAGTAGCGGGACTTATTCCTTTCTGAAACTGCATAATAAACACTAGCTGAATGACAATTATTTTAGATATAACTATGGGTAAAAATGGTAGCTATAATATTTAAAAACTAAACGTTTTCGATCTTAAAGATCATCTTCAGAGTTAAAACTGATTAAAACTGTCGCGTCTTTGTTAAAGTATGTAAGAGTTCAGTTTGTAGAAATTAAGTCACCCCGATTTCCTTTGGGAAAAGAACATTTTCATAGGATTGTACTTGTTTGTTAAGTTCTAGATTAGTGACTAGGATGAAAAGTGCCTCAAAAATGCGTCTTTTGAAAAGAATAAACAGTTCTCAAAGGCTTACAAGTGAAAAAATGAGTTGGATTGTTTTAAGGGGTCTGGCGGCTTGTTTTGATCTGTCTTCGTGTTCTTGTACTCTGACTTCTGACGTTCATCTACGTATTCCACACCACAATTAAAAATTCCTCTGTAGATAGCATGTGACGGATGGAAATTTCTGTCTTTAAGTTTGACAAGTGATTCTATTTTGCGAGTTTTCCAAATGATAAAAAGTTACCTACAGTGTAAGAGTTTAATTTACGTAAAAATTTCCGGCTTTCTGCTTCGTTTCTGTGGCAAAAAGGCAAGCGAATTCCAACACTGCTTCTTGATCAAACCAATGAACGGGAGTTACCATTTCACTCAAGATGATCTTTTGATTTTTAAGATTGAAGGGCGTTTTTAAATGTTATATCTACCAATTTTTACGCATCGTGGTATTAATATTTAACTGACTAGGCGGACTTATGACCATCGAGTGACAATTAGTTTTTGACTTCTTCCTCGCTTTTTTGAAAAGTGGCAATTTGCGAATCATTCGTCGGATGTAGGCTGAACAGTATCTTAAGGGCATCTTTTGTAGACCAGGTTATCTATTTAAGCTCTCTTTCACTTGCCAGGCCGATTTTGTATTTTATTGGCAAAGGTTATTTTGCTTTTCAAAACTGTTCTACTGTACTTTTTATTATAATTTAAAACCTTGTTCTCTAATTTGAATTTATCCTTGAAAATGAAGTCAGGATGACTTCAAAACGTCGGTTCTTAGCGTTAATCTTTATTATAAATGTAATTATAAAGAGCTATGAATCGTATTTGCTTTCTGTCAAAAGCACTTATTTTATCCCAAAAATGAACATTTTGTTGTTTTTGTTTTTCGATTAACCCAGAGGAACAACTACCTTTTCTCTTTGGTATCCATAGAAACCGTCACTTTGCGTTATCATGGTTTGGTGAACACGCATGCACACTCCTCATGATGAGGGAATTGTATCACGTGTTTACACACAGGTAGAACTGAACTTTGACTCTGTTTAGAATGAATGTGAATGAATAGTTGCTTTATTGGCATTATTTTAGAGATGAATATAGAAGATTACCCATGCGTCAAGGAAATTACCCAAGCGGGACCAACATGTTGAAGACGTTTCTTGAATTGTTTTACTCGAAGACGAAACTTTTTTTTCCAAAGTTTTCAGGGTCCTAGATTTTGCTTCCTCAAAAATCATCTGAGGGTTTTTATTTTTGCTGGTGTTTTTGTTAGTAACTTTCTTTCGTTCACAGCTATTTTTGAAGTTCAAAACGCTCGAAGCCGCGAGCTCCCTAAAAACAATGACTAATCTGCTAGCAAATGAAATTTGACCAAAAACGCAAACATTTACTTTGTTTCACAAAAGTCGGTGTTCCAAAAACAGTAGTCGGTGTTCCAAAAACAGTAGCAAGAACCATTGGCTTGGCGCATTTTCGTATTGTTTTAAGCAACAAAAAAGTTTTAAGTGCGCTCTCTTTTGTCTAGTGAAAAATGTATAAATTTTCATATTTAGCGAGCGCTATGAAAGTTTGTAAAACTAGATCCCTTAAAAGTTGAAACGACTGTCCAAATTTCAAGAAAATAAAGATATGTTTTCTTTCCTTCCTTCCGCCATACCAACAAAATAACAGAGACGTATCTCGCCCTCTTTTGGAAAGGCGCCTTACGAAAAAACACAGAATTTGCTCCATGAGCCGGTAGCTCCCTTTTCACGGTGCATAGATATGGAATCAGTCTCCCGATCTTTTAAAAAGAAAAATTGATAACGGTTCTACATTTGAAAAAAACTGCTACAATATTGAAGCGGCGTTTTTTAAAATAGAATGAAAAACACTGAAAGTTCTCCCACAACTAGTCTGAGAACTTACTTGATTATTTGAGGTTCGGTTGTGGTTTTGCGAAGTGCTGATGGTAGGAGAGTGAGGAGGTCTTGGACCATTCTCGAGAGCCAAATTGACTGCAACTTCGCTGCTCATGGTGGTTTTCTTCCGAGCCTAATCAAGCTCTAAGTCCTTAGGGAAGCTGATGTTTTGGTCTAAAAAAATTACAAATAATTAAAATATCATCAACAATAAAAATAATGCAAACTTGCTTTCTAGAGACTAACACGATAACCATATAGGTGTGGTGAAACTCACCCAGATAAGTTTCCACGAACTGGCGACTTGCGGCCTGTTGGGAGGCTTTCTAGAAATGAGGTGCACTTTTGAATGTCCGCAAGGTTATTTAAGTTGGTGTCTTGAGCTGAGTGCGACGTCTTGCGTCAACAATACCTACTGTTCACAGAATAGATAAATAATAACAAGCTTCGCCAATCATGTGTTAACTCAAATATGTACTTCAGTCCATACTGTTTAGCTATTTAAACCATGTATTCTGTTATTGGTTTAAAAGTTAAATAAAAACTACGAACAATGAGAACTTATTCCGGAATCACGATTAATAACGACTCAACTTTTTGGTATTATTTAGTTTTGAGGAAGTTTTTTTTTAGTGTTTTGAATCTCTAGCACATACTTTAACGAGCTAAAATAGCAAAACAACAGCTCCGTGTACTAATCTAGCTTTGCGCATTTGCTGACAAAGTAATTTTTGGTTTTAGGTAAAATCTAGCCTCTCAATGCGTTCCACTTGGATCAAGTAGCTTTTTATTTAGCGGAAATGGGTCTAACTTGGTGAAAGCGAATTTAAAGTCAATAAAAACGGCTTCGCCGGGAGAATGAAACAACCAACCTATTACGTAACTTAGATTTCCATGCCCGATATCTTTTTATTACCCTCAGAGTCGCTTCACTGGTTTTGTGATACTTTTCAATGTTTTAACAATGGAAATATTGAAAGAGCTGTCTATTTTCTATTTATATTTTTTATATTAACTGTTATTTAATTTACTGCACTTCAAGTTCAACCGTTTTGTTTTGTTGGGAATATTGAACAGGAAACAGACTCAAGCTTCACTAAAATGTACAATGTTCTACTTTTCAACTATTGCAAAGATGTTGACCATAGGTTTTGCTTCGTTATCTATTAAAGTTTTTTGTTCCTCTGTGCATTGAAAATTATGCATTCAGTTTGGTTGAACAACGAACGAGTCCACCATTGCTCGGTTTGGCACAAGGAATAGAAACTAGTAGATTGTTCTTTAGTTTGACAGCATTAGCAACCTACGAAGGTTTTAAAAATTGAACTTTACTCGACGTGGTGTTATGAAACCACCGGCCGGTTCTTTCTGGCTCACTGCGCGGCTAGTTTATGGATGACGGTGATGTAAGGTTATGTAACAGTTCATTTTAAGATGAAGATGCAACGAGGGTCGGTATTTCCGCCATTCAAAAAAATCTGGCGAAAAATATTCCGAGGCAATTAACTGAGTCTGATGTATGGAAAATTCAAAACAAGATTGGTCGCTTTCTAGTGCGGTTGCGTGCCTCAAATTTTAGTATTAAATTCCTCTGTGTAAAGTTCAAAGTTTCTGTTTCATAATTTTTTTAAAACTAGAATTTTATTAGAGTTATTTTACATTGGGTTTCCATACAAATACTCATAATTTCAGCCATTTCGCCTATCCACCAAAATGGCGTCTTAAACTGTGACAAGGTCTATTCTTTCAAGCTGAAATATGATAGAGGAGCTTTGCCAAGTTGTCAGTTGGAAGGTAAAAGGCGGTGGTAGAGGCCAGTCTGAAACATTTCGATCTCGTGCATCTTCTATGTTTATCCGTGTATTTCTCTATTAAGTAATAGAGACACCACTCGTAGAGGGCGTAGAGTACTTTACTAAATATCTCTTCTACTGGTGTTTACTTTGCTTAAAAGAGAAATGCACGGATAAATATAGGCACTCATAAAGTGCTCTACGAGTGGTGTCTATATTGCCTAAAAGAGAAATACACGGATAAACACAGAAGATGCACGTGATCACATTGTTTCAGACTTGCCTCTGACATCTCCTTTTACCTTCCAACTGGCACCTTGGCAAAGCTCCACTATCATATTTCAGAATACACCTTGTCACGGTTTAAGACGCCATTTTGCGGATAGGCCAAATGACTGAAATTAAAAGAATTTGTATAGAAATCCAAAGTCAAATAACTTGAATAAAACTCTTGTTTTGAAGAAGTTATGAGTTAGAACTTTGAACTTTACACAGAGGAATTTAATGCTAAAATTTAAGGCATGTAACCCCACTACAAAGCGACCGATCGTGTTTTGAATTTTCCTTACATATCTAGTTTACCGCAACAAAGAGTAATTTTTCATTCTTTGTTGCGGTAAATTACACATAAATGTATGGCAAATTCAAAATATGATTGGACGCTTTCTATCATTATAGTCATTAAAGTCCTCTGTGTAAAGTTTCTAATTCATAACCTTTTTAAAACTAGAATTTTGTTAAAGTTATCTGACATTGGATTTTCATACAAATGTTCTCAATTTCAGCTATTTGGCCAACCTACCAAAATGGCGTCTTAAAACTCTTAAACAGTGACAAGGCCAGCTTTCGTAGACTGAAATACACACCTGCTCAAATACTCAAATGCTGTGAAATAACTATGAAAGTGATGAAACTATGATTTGTGACGGTGTGATAGTCAATTCAAGAAAATTTGCGAGAGACTGAGAGTAGCGAACTCAGTACATAGGAAGCCATTTCGGTGGCCATTTATGCAGCTTTCATAGGAGCAGCGGAATGGTTCATTTAAGTTCAACTTGGCTAATTGTAAAACGTTATGCTCACTATATATAGCTACTGAGCTGTCGACATTTGAACTTCGCTTAATTGCTTTTGGAACCACGTTATTTTAGTAAGTGGCCTGGAGCTTGCGTGTTTGATGGTTTGAAATAAATAAATTAGTATTAATTTATTGATCGATTGATCGATCGATCGATTGAGTGACGTTTCTAGATCGTTGTGATCTCTTCATGGAGCATGAAGCCATTGAACGGACTTTGTCACGAGAATTTCTTTTTAAAACTCTACATGAGGCCTTTTTTGATTTGAATCGAGCTTTAAGGTTTTCTTAGTAATATATACAATATGAGCAGGAGATCTGTATGAGGATTTAAAACAGCGAGCCGCAGGCGAGCTGTTTTAAACCTCGTACAGATTGGATGCGAATATTGTATATTGCTTATCAAAGTCCAACAATAACTAAAGCATATTTCGCTAAAAACTTGAAGATGAAATATTATTTTTCGCAGAAAATCCAAGTTAAAGTCGTATGCAAATCAGGACGAATCTCTTGCCAAATTACAAACTC
>JAOBYJ020474751.1:0-23292 GCA_025403565.2 Palythoa heliodiscus | reverse complement strand
TTTGAAGTGCAGTTATAGTTCAGCTGTCCTTGTCCATTATATTTCTGTGAAATCTTGTCAATAGTCGCAATATAAATAGAAGATTGTAAAACTAGTTCAACATGACGGATGTTGCATGGTCAGGTGTTAGATCAGATAAGGCGATAATAAAAACAAGTAGAACATCGCTGTTGCGAGCATTCTCTTCAAAAGAATCACCGTAACAATGATATGAACGAAGGCCATACCAAACCGTCTGCTACCCAAAGCACGACTTGGTTTAGTGAATTTGTGTCCTCTTCTTCAGTTTTTTCTTTCCAAATCCTCCTTTCAATTCCTCTACCCACAGCCAAAATGAAAGGGAAGCACCTCAATAAAAAAAGGATGCAATTAATTTTGAAATATACTTTTATGGATAAACTACATTTGAACAACTGTATTTTGTGTTGTTGAGTCCGCGAAGACGAGGCTGGGAGAATCCTCTGTGCCGCAATTTTTTGCGGGAATGTGATACTTCAGTAAATCACAACAACCAATAACTTCTTATGATAGCAAAAGTATTGATAGTGATGATGAAGAGAATGACAATATATCTGTGATCATTATCATAATGATAAAGAATAGTAAAAAAAATTAAAAATAAAATGATGATATATGTAGAAGGTGATGACAGCGGTGATAAAAAATATAATAATGACAATGGCAATGATAATGATAACGATGATGATGAATAATGACAATAATATTGACAACGAAAATAATAATGATGATAATGGCAATGGCAATGACAATGGTGATGACAATGAAGATGATAATGATTAAGATAATGATGATATTTTCAATACTTCTGCGTCTTGCGCAAGTCTTGGGCCCTTCATACCCGGCAGGCAAGAAAGATTAACGCTTTCCTCATACACTGCGGTCTGACTCATCTTGTACATCACCTGACAATACTAAATTCCCAACGAAATAACATTGTGTTGAAGACAGATGAAATGTTTAGCTTGTATACTCCTGCTGAAACTGAGACGTGTGCACTTGATCGGTCACACAGAACATAAAAGAATATCTGACAGCGACAGATTTCCAAGGATCTCCTGTGTGGACAACTTGCTAAGGGAAATCCCCCATAGTTATAACAGGAGTCCAAAGCTACAGTAGAGCTCTGGGCTACAGAAATTTGAAGGCCCTCCACGGGCGGACAACTCAGAACCTCCACTTCGATTGATCGGCATTTAAATGTGGAGACTTTGCATAACGACCTGTCCAATATTTGGGACGCTTCATGAGCAGTTGAAGGCGATCGCGAAAAGGTACATCCAAAACCTAACTGACAAGTGAAAACGCTTGCCACTCCCTTATTACAGCTTGTCTTGGCAGATTTGATGTTACATCCAAATTATCATTATGAGAGCGCCCCAGCAGTCTATAGAGTGTATTCACATGACGTCACGGCGGCCATGTTGGAGGAGTGAAATATTCTTTTGGGAAGTAAACCCTATTTTATGCAAATTCCTCCTTTTGTTTCATTATGCAAATATGGCTTCTGGTCACATGAGCGAACACACTCTATTAACACTGACGGACATCTAATATATACTGCCACTTCAGACAACTAGAGAAGTAGGCTTTGATCACAAAGTGGAAAAGTATTCACACCTTTTAACAAGACGAGCTATGTCCCTCACATGAAAATCAGATCAGTCATGTAATTCACACTCAAAATGCACACCCAGATAGTTCACATGACACCCATATCAGCCTCGTATGTAAGGCCCGGGTTAAACGTCGATCTTAGCATGCATCGAGCGAAATTGCACCTTCAAGCACATGATAAGTTCGAGGTTTGTCCCAATAGGATGCCGCACACAGTCTAAAAATAAATGTTGACCGCTGCGCGCAAAGCATTCGGGGATTGAATTTCGAAAAAACGTTAAATCGACATTAAAACGCGTGCCGTGAAGAAATAAATTAGTGAATATACAAGGAAAGGGAGAAACGAAACATTGCTGTTGGGGTCTTTGTAGGTCAGATAGTCGCAATCCAAAAAATTCCTGACAACGCGTGTTGTTTGTCCGAATATCAATCCAATGACGCTTTGTGCGCACGTTCGTGATGTCAACTAGGCGGCATACTATTAAGATCGACTGATTGAGTTTCGATCGACTCGTAAGTAACTACACACGCTTTTTTGCATGGGAAGGGTAACATGAGAAAACAAATCCATATGCATATTTACTTAAAAAAGTAAGAACCTATATAGTGAAAATAGTGGCTCCGTTTGAAAGAGAACAACTTTATCTTAAATTAAAAGAACCCGGCTGTTATGAAAAGTACGGATCAGAAAATACCTTGTCTATCCCCGGATTTCCCTAAATGATATAAATAGGGAATCGAGCCCGTCTCAGTTAGTGTTCCAAATCGAGGGCGTTTTCTATGGTCTACTTTGCCATTCAAAATTCGCGGGATGCGTTCAGTCACTCCTGTATTAGTTCCACCACTAGTTTAACTCCGAGTGCAAGAGCAACGTTACGCATCCCAGCGTACTTTGCGCACAAGCAAAATGGCGCTGCCCGCAAAATTCAAACGGCCAAGTTGGCCAAATAAAATGTAAAATCAATAGAGACCTTAAGCAATGAGTACGGCCACGCCCACGACGACGGCAAAGAGCAATAGTAAATACAGTAACTGTACGTTGGAATGCATCAGGCTGAGCACCGGCCTGCACGTAGTTGTCACTAAAACTTGAACGTGAAAAGACCATTTTTAGAGTTCTCGGGACTACAAGGGCTTGATCACAAAAATGTTCTCAGTTTACCTTTAAGGAGAAACATTTAATCGTTTTCTGCTTAAATAGTTGAAGGCAGAGGAAACAAAACCCTAATGACCCACACAAAAGTAAAGAGAAAACCCGAAATGTATTTTTTCTGATCCGTCAAGAACTGGATTACGAGGACGCCGCTCAACGAGGTCGAACCGTAAGCATTTTAAAGGCGCACTCATCACAGACAAACAAGGGTTACAGACGCTTACACAATAGCAGCCGCTATAAAGGCCATGAACGACCTCGGAGCACAGCACTACAGCCAGATGAAATAAGCTGGGAGTCATTCTTGCTGAGGGAGGAAAACCGCAGTACCCGGAGAAAAACCCTCGGAGTTAGATAGAGATCGACTACTCAGCCCACGTGCGGAACCCAGGATTCGATCCCGGGTCCACAGAGGTGGGAAGCGCGAGTGATGACCGCTACGCTAATCTGACTCCCCGAGTTTCCGCCCTCATTGCTTAACATCACAAATATTAAAAGCATCAGTCAGTGAAAGTGAGTCAGGCAGCCAATTTTCCTCGAATCGCATAACACACACTGACATACTACAAAAGCGGACCTGAAAATCAAATTTTATCTCGAAATTTGGTAAGTTTTCTATTTCTGAGTTTTGAACACAGTCACCGAAAATACTGCCTGACATTTACACGAACAAAGGAAATGAAATAAAACTATTTTTTCCTGATGCTTGTCCAACTTTGTGTCTTTTAGTTCACTGTTCACAACAGTGTTCAGTTGGCTGAAAAATTTGATAGTAAAGAGTGCTGGTCGTGGCGCACAATAAAAAGCTGAATACGCACTTGTGCGTATTCTATGAAAAATCTGCCCTGTTCGGAATGAATTTCAGCCAATCTGAGCCCGCGTACCTTTTGTGCTATGCGATTCTGCGGAAAATGCGTTTTATAAAAGGAAACAAGTGAAAGAAAACTCTTATTTAAGATTATATTTGTTGGACAGCCAAGGTTCCCTTTAAACTACCATGTCTGGGTATTTGTATACTCCTAGCCATAGTCTCCTGCTCCTATCAGTTTTTTTTTAATTTATCAAAGAATTCAACTTTTTAAAAATATAGACTGTACTGCAAATGCCGCGTGGCGTGGTAAGTAGGATCTGTGAAGATCTATCAGTTCCAATGTAGAAATACAAAAACTAGTAAATGAATAACTGATGTACTTTCTTTTAACATGGTTGGCCGTGTGCTTTTCAACAGGATTGATTTTGTCAATCTGTAGTTTTGCTTAATAAACGGTTGGCATTAAATTACAAGTTTTGAGCATGAATAAACTCACTGGCATTCGTGCAGGTGTTTTATTCTCTGCTACACCGTACTTACGAGTCCCAAGGACAAATTAGCTGTCTACGGTTGTAAATCCTGGCTTATTCTAGGCTCTTATTCATATTTGGTTTACTGACAAGCTTTTTACGTAAGTACATCAGTCATTAATTTACTAGTGTTGACTAAAATAAGAGGTTTGTATGGGTTCGAGGGACAAGCGTCCCTCCAATCCATACAAAACGCTATTATTTTAGCGATTTTTTTTAAAAGTGTACCATGCCTTTGCGTTTAAACCAATGACTTTCAGATTTGGTAAACTTACTAATGTTTAGCTGCTCTTTCAGATGGCGGGCCTCATTTTTCGATTTAATCGATTTTAATTATTCGTTCCCAGTCCCCTGCTCGTTTTGGTATCGGCTAATTGACTAGAACCACGCACGATGCTGTTTGATTTCCTTAAGCCTGGTTTCCATATAATCGCTTGTGTTGCAGCTGTCGGACTTGTCGCAAAAAATGTGCTCACCGACAGTATCGACAGCTGCGACGCGAGCGATTTATGGAGACTACGCCTAAACTCCAATTGCAACAGTGGCAGAGATAGAACCTGAGCGATCCCAACCTCGTTCCCAGGGTCCTCTCCTACTCGGAGAGTAGGAGGCTTTATTAGACACTGCTGTCTCTACAAAGTAATTTCCTTTCATAAGCTAGTTGTGTAAAATATTCCCATCCCGGCTTCTTTGGAATCTTTGATATGTAGTCTTTAAAGGCCTGAACGAAAGCGCGCAGCAATTCTTTTACTATACTATGATAGACCCTGCCACTGGCGGAGGTACTTCAATTAAAATATTTTGATTTTAATGGGGACACCAGTTTTCTTGCTTTCTTAGTCAAAACGATCATTAACGCCTCTCAGCTTGAAGAGCACCTCACTCGACAATTTGCAAGTTCAAGAGCCCGTCCACACGTAAACGCATACTTTTCATGCGTTTAGGCCTTCTGTCCACCTGAAAACACTCATCGTAAACGCATATTTTCGGGGAAAAAACAGGTTCCAAAATGGATACTTTTTAAGACGCTGTTTACGTTTCCTCGTGTAAACGGCGACGAATACTTCTGTAAACTATTCAAAACGCTGACGTCACGAATGAGTTCCATTCTCTCTTATGGAGTACGTTTCCAAGATGGCGTACACTCGTTTGTTGAGATGTCTGATTCTTGCTCTTCTTTCAAGCTTAATTGCAAGCATTCAGTTAAATATTGCAATACTTGACATTTTAAGTAACTAGGTTTCAAAATTTTCCTTCTCTCACTACCCCTTTCGTTCATAACAGGACGCTGGAACAGAGATATTGAAGGGTCAAACTGATAGCTGCATGCGCAATCACTGTATGCTATCGTTCATCAATCATTTTGGCGTTCACGTGTGGATGGGTGAAAACGATTCAAAAATGATGACCGTTTACATGTTGACGGATAGGGTTCGTTTACAAATGTATGCGTTTAACCCTTATGCATGAGTGTTTTCCCCATGGTTGGTGTATTGTGCATAAACAATAACATCTAGTCCTAGTTATATAAAAAAAACTCAGTTTTTATAACGCTATTTCTCTAATTTCAGATGGCCGTTAATAAATAAAAGCTTTATTATTTCCTGCCTTTATGACTGTCCAAGAGAAAATGTGGGGACAGAGAGGAAGGCTCCCGGTCCAGCCCTTGGGATATGGACTATCTCATTTGACAAAAAAATCACGATTCGACCGAGCAGCTCACTTTTCTCCAAAAACTTGGAATCAAGCCCCCCCTTCCTCCCTCATTGTTTCTAAAATTTCATTCGACCCTCCCCCCGACCTTATCAATAATGCTCACTCCCTTGGTTTGAACAGAGCCCTTAAACTAATATACTGATGCGCTGGGAGTGTTTACTACATGTACAAGCATCGAGGTAAAGCATCGACCCCATCCCCCTTAGCCCTCCCTCACTCACTGTTTCTAAAACTTCATTCTCCCCCGGCCAAATTAATTTTACGTACACCCTTGGTTTAAGCCCATTATAATGATGCAATGGCATTATTTATCACAAGCAACGAGTTAAAGCAAACGTGGCCAACACATTTCTGTTATTAAAACTAAAAGGATTTTTGGAGTTAGCATCGCACTGCCCGTCACAGGTCAGCGTTCACTTACTGTAAGTTTCATGTCTGATTCTACCCTTTAACCCTTGTTCACAGATTCAGTATCAAACGAATTTCAGTTTATCGGTTTAAAATGGTTCAAAAAGTTAGAGATCTTGTGCATATGTCCAGTTGTCACGTAAAGCATTTCTAACTTTTTGACTTACGTGCAATTTATAACATTATTACAGTACGATAAACACCGATTAATAATTTTGACTAGTTGTGGCTCTGTCACGAGAGCTTTGTCAATTTGTAGAGTGATTAACATGAAGCTACAGATTACAAATTTCAATCTATAAAACTTTCGTAAATTTTAGTTCTGTTTTGTAAGTGTTAGGCAAATCATTTCCGGTTGTTTGAAATAGTGACAAAGTCAAAGGATTGCACGTTCAAGCCATTCACTGTACTTCATTGTATTATCAGAGCTTTCAAAACCACGCGAGCATTGCTAATAATTGAATTTTATACAGTTCATAAAAAAAAATGTCAGAGAAATCTGATGGTATCAGGAAAGTTTGATCTTTAAAATATTACTAACTGTACGCAAGACGCCTTTCTCTGAACCGATCACCGTTTCTCTGAAAAAAACAAAGAATGCCAATAGTCGGCGATTTAAAAATTGATAGTTGATTGACATCAATTTGTATATTGTATAGTACATACCCAAGCCATCACCCTCTATGATAATCAGAAAACTAAAAGAATAATATTGTATGATTTTCATAGCTTCTAAACAATATTCCTGTTTTCTAGAGCACATGCAGCTTCTAGCACACAGCAATCAAAATGTACTGCAGTTGTGGCACTAAGACCGCAACCTGTTTCTACGGTGTCTATCGCTTGCGGCACCAAATATCGTGAAAAAACATTTTTCCTTACACTTGTTGACTATAGCCTCGGGTTAATTTCTCTTTTACAGCATTTTCGCACAAAATACAACGAGAGCTTTATTACAATTAAGTTATAAAAAGTTCATTGCATAAACACAGAACGCAGAATAGGTAAAGGTCACGCGGTATAACTACAAAGCTAATACAAGTACTGAGTTTTTGCGCAATAAATATGATGGCAACAACGCTAATACATAACATTGACAACAATATATCACCACTAAACAAGAAAAGAAATAAAGCGAAAGGAATGAAAACAACCAGATGAATCAATGACTCAAATGATCCGGCAATTTTGCTATGGTATGAAGAATTTATGATGTTCTCTTTGATGGAACAGCAGGGAACTTAATAAGATAAAGATATGCCAGTTTGTAATTTAATAATAATTTACATACAGAAATTGCACGACGCTATTAATCAAAAACAAAAACGTGATACCCGCTGGCAGGGCAAATATCATTTTAAACGCAATATTGCAACCACTTCGTGACCCTTTCCTGTGTTTTCATTTTCCTTCAAATTGAAATCATAAACTTTTAGCAGCATACTTTCATCGAAAAGTTTTGGATTTAATGAATACACCGCTTGAAGCAACGTTAGTTTATTTTAGTTGTGAAAATGTTTTAAAAGTAAAAAAAATAAACTCTTATGCGCAGCTTTTGCATATATCTAGCTCTACAGACTGACTCTCTCCGCTGATATATTATTATATTATCGCATTTTTACTTTCACGTTTCGAATATTCTGCATTTTGTCAGCCATTCAATAAAGTGAACTTTAAAATTAATCTGTTGAGACACCGAGTCTGTGAGAGTTTCGACATGCAAATAATAAGGATAGATAGGTGGCCATTACATTGGATTTATTAAACACGTTGGCCTTTTTATCAGATTAATTTTCTTATAGTCGTCCGACCGAACAACAATTTTCGAGTTTTGGAAGAAAAAAAAGCCATGCTGAGTTTTCAATAATTGAATAATACAAAAATGAAAATTTTTTTATCATATTACTGCAACGGTTTCCGTCATTTTATATATAACGACTCGTTCTTCATATCTATTGTCGTTTCTGCACATGCATGAAACTCGAAAATGTATCCATTTCAACGGTAACGCCGTTTCCTGCTTTTTGCGCACACGAACTACAAGATCTACCACCTCATTAGAAACCCGACCACAACGGTGTGATAGTCACAAGCCGACTCCAAAGGTCCAAGAGTACATGGCCAATGGATAATATAAAATTATGTCTGGCCGGCTGAACTGAATACTTTGCAAAAGGGCGTTTCAAGTTTAGAATGTTGATTTTTGTGCCTGTATATGCATGCAGAGAAATGTTTAAAAAAAAACTAAATGAGAGTTAGGATGTCTTCTATAAAGCACCATAAAACCTACAGTCGAAAGTTTTTTCTTTCTTTTTTTACGACCTAGCGACTATATTTTCCTGTCAGAAAACTTTAATTTCATTAATTAATTTTAAAACTGGGGATGGCCTAATACTTATTTTTGCTCTATTTTCAGGCCATTCCCACTAAATTTTCTATATTTACAGTCGTTTCTGAGAGCAAAACTAGATTTGATCGGTCGATCAAAAAAAAGTTTCTAAAAACGGCCCTATATCATTATGCTGCTTGGTAGATTAGCTTTTATGTAGGTTCTGCTTTTTGATAAACATTGCTTTGTGTATATTTAGGTTTTTTAAATCAAAATTGTGAACTTTAAGTTTAAACACCCTTTTGTAAAGAATTTCAGTACGTTTCATTCTGTAAAGTTTTGCAACATTTTGTTTGGAGACTTTTCTAAAAAAGCAAAATCAAAAGAGAGAACTTGAAGACACCGAGCTCTGAAGACATTTCTAACTATTAACGAGGAAGAAATAAGAACAGTTTAAGAACAATTGAGCCTGAGGCTCAATTTGTTAAAAAGTTAAGAACAATGAGCCTTGACTGTACTGGTTTATATATATATAAAAGATAATGCGTGTATATCAACAATGTCTTCCATTCTGTTCGTCCTATGTTCTGCAATATACTATATGTATCTTTAATTGAATCTTAAAATCCGCATTTCTGTGACTACTGCTAGTAGAGCAGAATCCATGAGCGTCATTGAACAAGCGTGAGGTCAAGACGGCTGGATATTGGCCAAGTTCTCCTTTTTTGCATTATTATGGACCGAGACGAAGTCGAGGTCCATGAAAACGCAAAAAAAAAGGAACAAAGCCAATATCCAGCTGTCTCAGTTGACCGAACAAGCTTGGTCAGTAAAGGAGTATTATATGGCCAAAGAATTAATTTCACTTTATTACTCGGAAAATCCCGAGCTGGCAAGATGGACCAATCAGAACAGAATTCGCTTCATCTTGCCCACTCACCGAGCCCGCCATATAATAAACTATGTTATCGTCTTTGAATGAGCTTCCACAGGAAGCACGAATCTATTCAATCATCTTTCAATAAACATTGTCGTAGGTCCCACAGCCACCTGTGATCTAAATATTAAAAAGCTGAATACCCTATTTATGTCATTTCTCGTCGTATTTGAGATGATCACAGTTTTCTTAAATCCACAATAAAATTCTCAGCATTCCTCTATTTATTTCTATGTTCGCTTGCAGTAGCCAGGAGCGCTTAAAAGTGTCTTTTGTTGATATTGGTCTACAGCAGATAAACAACATTCCACAGCTCGAAAAGCAAAGCCAAAGGGATTTGAGTACATTGTTCGATTCCGTACTCTGATCACGTACAGCTGGCTGTCAACACCGCAAGGCTTAGAATTACTAAGAGTAATAGGAATAGTTTATTGCATATTCAACGCTATTCTCAAATGCGCTGCCAGAACAAATTTTGGACGGAAAGCAAGTGCTTTTGAAAGAAAATGAATGCTTTTAATCCATGGGATAAAATTGTTGTTTTCCCAACTACAATTCACCTAATTGTTGAATTGAATGGACTTAAGAGATGTATAAATTATGCATAAATAACTTAGATTTGATTGGAACATAGCTGGTTTTTGTCTTGCATGCGTTTACATTTTAAACAAAGCTTCCTGAAAATGTTTACAAAACTTAAGTGATGCGGTCAGTTTCGTGATAAATATGAAGGTATAGGTAAACACACATGGTGGCGCGAAGACAAGTATTTTATTTTCGAGTGATGGAAACTAGCTGCATTTTATCACAGACCGCAGCGGTTATTGCGTATAGTCTTCAGTTTATGTAACAGATGGAAACCTTAACAGCAAACTCAAGTAAAACATCACCGCTTTTGAACAGTCGCAATTACGAATTGTTCACATTAAAGAAAACTATTTGAAAATGCAAAAAGTTTTCGAATGTTCAGAAGAATACACTGAAATCGAAAGCTTTTTTCTTCACATGATGGTCCAACAAAATGACGCATTCTTCTCCTTTATTTGCTCGAAGTCGCCAGTGTTTGCAATAAGCAAGAAAAAGGCGGGAAAAAAGGACGCGAGCGCACATCCGGGACCTGTTTTAAGGAATGAAAATATGAGTACTTTTTAAAGCATTAAAATGCCCGAAAAACATGTATTTAAGGCAAGTACCATATATAATAAAATATCAATTTGCCACTAATTTTGAGACCTCGTTCTCTGTTAGATTTATTTGGAAAAAACGAGATAAACACAAAGAAATATATGAGTTGGATTTGGAAATAGCAAAGCTAGAAAAAACTTCCCACTAAATTTTAAAAATCGGAAACCAAAGCCCAAAGGCAAAAGAAGGTAAGGAGCTCCAAAAGGGTTCATTCGAGGATTTTTTAATGAAGGACTGACTAAGCTAGCTAAGCTAAACATTTTTACGGGTTTAAGTGTCTCATTGGAGCCGGTGCTTATCTCCGCTCCTGTAGTGTTAGCCTGAACGACGGGGCAATAATCCGTCACAGGTTAGCCCCCAGCAGAAGCTGGTACCGCATCTTACTGACCAGCTAAGTCAACCTTGATGGAAAGATGGTCGCACAAACGTCAACGTTCGGCATAGCCGGGATTTGAATCCGGGACCTCGAGGCTGGAAAACAGATTTCTTACCACTGCGCCAACCACGAAGACGTCAAACTCCAAGTATAGGCTATATTATTGTATATAGCGGTGATTGATTTCTCGGATCAAACCATTTTGCCCCAGGCAAAGACTTGGATCAAAGGGTCTTCTAAAAGTTCCCGTCCTGTGTTCTTTTTAAAGCGACAATCAGTACAAAACAATGGAAATACGTGTCAAGCGCCCAAGCGTCGTTACTGTAACGGAAAAACTCAAAAAGGAAGTGAGTAGTCAAATCGATGAAGGGAGGATAATGCTTCACGTGGCACTTACTTTTGTTTGTAGTGGCTTCCGGTATTACGTTTAGCCACACTCGTGAAAGACGTACTTATAAAAGGAAATCAAGTCCAAAAACTCTATTCTTCTCTCTATTCGTAATATCGTAATTATGCAAATTTGGAGGATTCCGTTTTTAAAAGAAATCTACTTGATGGAATAATCATAATATTTACAATAATCAATATATCACTATTAATGTCACGTTTTTTCCGCTCAATTGGACTTTGTCCCTCTGAGGCTTTTAGCACCCATAACATAAAGGTCCAAAAATGTATTCAATGAGCTAAGTAACTGCTAAGTTAAGTAAATTTTGAAGTTGCTTATTAGCATATAAATTCAATTGTTCTTCACTAAATTTCTGAAGTTCAGTGCACTGTATAGTTAATCATTTATGCAATATTTGTTGTCATAGGGAGTTTATATTTAATCTATGAATATGTTCACATATCGAAACTTATAGACTCCACAGTTCACTTCGTTGGATGTAAAACGATGTGACCTAAACAAAGTTGGTGAAGAGTTGTGACCAACTGGGATGCCAAGTTTTAACTCACTTCGATTTGGTTTGACTTGCAATGTTTGATTTGACACACACGGCAACAAACAAAAAAGCAGTCAAATACATCTCCATGTCAAAGCGAAGGATTCAAGGCTCCACAATAAATGATCACGGCAGATAACCTTGTCACTTCAAAACGACAACAAAAGAACTACACCAGAGGGTATAGTTAGTATTGGAATAGCTCTGATATGAACAGAACAATCGGAAGCCGTAAACCACCCGAGGAGAGCCAGGGCGCACTTTCAAAGATTTCCAAAGTCTTCTTTGGCGTGGACATTTTTCAAGGTATCATTCTCTACTGTTTTTAAGACTGTAGTGTTACACATATTTCAAAAGGGGACTATATTTTTGTGATTTCTTCTTTATACAGCTTTACTTTTGCTCTTTTATCATCTTATCAAAATCAAACAAGTTATCAGAGTAGCAAACTGAATTTAATGGTGCACCAACGATTGTTTGCTTTGAAAAACGTACTTCATCTGAAACTCAAACAAGCTGTATTAACCAAAAATTCTGGTTTTATAAAACAGTGTTTCCCCAGCTGTTCCTTGTAAAGCGTACGGGTCTATAGAGTCAGACAATAGCGGAAAATTTTTAATTACTTTACTTCTTACTCAACCATTATTATAACTTTGTATAGGTTCCTATCAACTTCGTACAACCGCAAACAGAATTAGGATTTGGTCTTGTAGTCTTGCCAAAGTCCAATGTGCTACTTCCGGATCTTGTCTAAGTGAATTTCGTCAAACAAATAAAGCCCGAGTTTTGTCTTGATTTTCACAAAATTAATCATCCATCTTAATCCGCATGAGATCCTTATCGACTTACTTGATGAGTAATCAGCTATATAAAAGTTAATTACACAAATGTCAATTCTCTCTTTAAAAGAAACTAGTTTTTACAAATTTTGATTAAAAAAGGTAGGGAAATGCCATGAACTAAATACAGAGATTTTACCATTGTAGTCCATTTTCATTTAAATTGTTAAAATTCAATTTAATTAAAAAAGAGATGATGTACATGTGTACAGCGTGGGGGCGTTTAATACCCTGAAGGCCGAAGCAATTTTTTTTTAAAAAAAAGTTTGTATGGTAAAAATAGTTTATTTATATCATTTCGGCTTGGTTGAGTTTTAAATGCGAATTAAATCCTGGACACGAGCAGCCAAATATTTACATTTTAGAACAAAAAGAGAATGCTTAGTACTAAATTGAATTTTTACACTGTGAAACTATCTTTTAATTTTATTTATTCCCAACAAAACTTCAGCTAAAAGAGGAAATGTTTGAGATGTTACTTGGAATATTTAAATCCATCAAAAAGCACTGTTTTATGAAAAAGCACTGATCATAACATCGAGTAAAATTTGTGTCATTTTCTTAATGTCAGTTTATAAAATTTTTTAGCAACTGAGTATCGTAAAAAAAATTCCTTAATTTTTCCAGACGATTTGATGTTAGCCAATTTCTGTAGTAGTACTACTTAGTAAGGTGGTGATGGTGGTAGTGGTAGTCGTAGTAGTCGTGGTCGTAGTAGTAGAAGTAGTAGTTGTCATTGTAGTAGTTGTAGTACTAATTGTAGTAGTAGACTGTAACAGCATTATATTTAATTAGTAGTAGTAGTAATAGTAGCAGTGGTACTAGTAGTAGTAGTAGCAGCAGCAGCAGTGGTACTAGTAGTAGCACTAGTAGTAGGTACATATCAGTTCCACAACTGTTTTACATAATATCCATTTCATACAAATTCTATTACAAATAAAATTCATAAAAATTAGTAGTAGTCGTTGTAGCAGTAGTGGTAGTAATAGAAGTAATAGTAGTGATAGTGGCAGTAGTAGTAGTTGCAGCAGCAGTAACAATAGTAGCAGTAATGATAGTGGCAGTGGTAGTAGCAGTAGGTAGTGATACAGTAACTATAAACTTAAGCAGCACACAGTAGTTTATTGAGTTCAAACAATGTGCAACCAATCTCAGCTTGTTATTTGTTTTATACCAATTTAGTTGTTGTCGTTGTTGCTTCTCAAAGTTCCATGATTGCTATTGGAAATTTCAATGCCTACAATAACAAAGAGGCAAGTATTTCTACACTTTATTTTTTTGTTATGTAGTAATCACAGTTTGGTGAAGTGCTAAAGGGCTGCAAAATGAAAAGGTACTTTGACTTAGCCAGATGAAAGACCCCTCATAAAAGTCATAAACCTGAATGGCAAAATTTATTATTATTGTGTATATGCATTTTTCTTCATTGAACTGGCCATGGTGTCGTGCTGTCACCAAGTGCTTAGCATATGTGAGTTGTAACCACAGCGTTATGAGTTTAAAACCCAACCAAGATGACTGCCTTGGTTCATCTGAGTAAACAAGCTTACGCTGGGTGCTAACCTGTGATGGATTAGTGTCAATTTAGGGAGATCGAAGAATTTCATCTGTTAAACCCTTTTAGCCCCAGGCAATTTATCAACATGTAACTTCTCCTTACATAACTCAAACAAAATAGGATAACTGGTAATGAGAAACTGGGAACTAATCAAGTGGAATAAGCTGTGGAAGTTGAAAACCTAAATTCTTCCAAGCTGCTTATATAGAAAGTATGGAGCTCAGTAGGGAGAATTTACTAACAGTAACACATCATTTGTCGTGTTTGGGGCTTACAGGGTTAATACTACCAACCAGAGATATGTGCCACACCCATTAAGCTACTAGGCTTTAAGATTTAAATAGATTAGCTAAATCAAAACCTAAAACTAAACTAAATCCTTTTATGATCCTAAATGGCCCATTGGAGCCAAAGCACATCTCCAATTTCTGTAAGTGTTGAGCACATGTTAGTCATTGACTCTCCCTGGACACTAATCCTTTGCATGTTAGCCACAAAAGCTGATGTACTCATTTTGTCAACCTCGTAAGAACTGAAAGATGAGTCAATTTTAACAGAAAAAAGATCACATAAATGTTCAATACTCTGCTCAGCCATGATTTGAACCAAAGTTAGCAGAGTGGACTGGTTATAAAACTTAGCTAAAATGAACAAAGAGGATTACAATGCTGCTTTATTTCAGGTCGAGTGCACCGTCATGGCTATGTTCTTTTGTTCTAGGTGTAATGGCTCATTAGTCTTTTGGCCATTTGATGAGATATTTACATCTCAAAATCTTTTGTAATCTGTGCACAGTCAAAGAGAAAACAAAAACCTCAAACAAAGAAAGACACCAAGTTTCCTAAACATTTAACTCTACTATGTTTGAACCAGATGGAACCATGTGGAAGGAAGTGATCTACTGTGCCAACTATACTGCTGACGAAATAGAGATTACTGTACAGCAGTGATTGATTTCTCAGATCAATACATTTTGACCCAAGACAAAGACTCAGATCAAACAGTCATTACTGATAATAATAATAAAAGTTCCTGCATTTTTTTATAAAGCAACAATCAATCTATCACAAAATCATTTTAATTAATAATTTTCCTTTCAGAATCCAGGAATGGGTCCAGGAAGAAGAATTTACATGATAATATTCATGGCAGCAGTTGTGTACACTTGTCTTATTTGTCTTTTTGCAGTAAGTATTCTTGCATCTCTCTTGTACATCTCTACAGCAAAACAATGGGTTTCAAAACTAATATTGTGTATGATGCTAAGATTGATAATTAGGCTCCAATGGAGAAGTAGAGACTGAAATAGTTTTTTATGTCCAATTTATTAGAGAAAGTTAAAAGAAAGAAGGTTAAAAAGAAAGTATGTTAGTGTTGCTGCGTGAATACCTTCATCACTCTAAACTTTTATAGTTGTACTTTAACTTTTAATAGGTTGAAACAATGCCATCTACTAGCAACATAAAATTATCTCTGTGAATTCAGTTATTAATGTATAGACTGTCTGTCTGACTATCTTTATTTGTTATTTATCGTAAACATGAGTATAATTCAGTCCACTGACTGCAAAGCTTTTTAGAATAAAATAATCTCAGACTGTCTGCCTGTCTTTAAATATAGTTTGTATCACCCTCATCTGTCTGCCTGTCTGTCTGCCTATCTGTCTGTCTGCCTATCTGTCTGTCTGCCTGCTTGTCTGTCTGTCTGCCTGTTTCTATGTTTATCTGTCTGTCTGTCTGTCTGCCTATTTGTCTGTCAGTCTGTCTGTCTGTCTGCCTGCCTGTTTGCATGTTTATCTGTCTGTCTGTCTATCTGCCTATTTCTGTCAGTCTGTCTGCCTATCTGCCTGCCTGCCTACCTGTTTGTCTGTCTGTCTGCCTGCCTGCCTGTTTGTATGTTTATCTGTCTGTCTGTCTGTCTGTCTGCCTATTTGTCTGTCTGTCTGCCTGCCTGTTTATATATCTGTCTGTCTGTCTGCCTATTTTTTGTCTGTCTGTCTCTCTCTGCCTGTCTGTCTGTCTATCTGTCTTTTTTTCTGTCTATTGGAATTGCTACAAATTTTCCTACCCAGTTATACATTTATCAGGTTCTTTAAAAATCTTCCAACATTAATTTTGTCTTCAAATGACTTTCAATGCAGCATTGAAATGGCTAAGGAATTGATAAAAGTTATAACTAGCAGTGGTAAGCTACATACCTATGTATGACTGTTTTATGTTAAATAGCTCTTGATAATTAAATTCTCAGGTAAAAAAGAAAAACTTTATGGAAATCCTAGCATTCGTTTTGCAAAATTTTGGGTTTGTCACCTACAGCTGTATTCAAGGTAAATAAATTGTTCTAAATTTGGTTTGTAAAATTACTGGTAGATAACACTTGAGATAAAAAATAGCAAATCAGGTAGCACAATTTAGATAAAGTAAAGCACTTATTAATCCTTCCATGTGTGTATATGTATACATCTGCAAAATATTTTTTTCTTTAAATTATTTTAATTTGTAACAGATGTACCACACCACAAATTATTCAAAAATAAAGATGACAGTTCTTAAGTGAAAATATATCATTCTACGTAAATATAATATAGGGGTTTCAAAAAGATTTGAAATTAGAATTGGAAAACAAAAAGTAGGAGTTGGGTGCCTTGTGATGTTCATAATTCCCCTTTGAAATTTGGTTGCTCATATTTTGTTAAATATCTCAAGCACAATTAATTTGCCTTCAGTGTCAACCAGTCTTGCAAGTGGAGAGGTTACATCATTGCAACTAATTTTATACCCCAATTCCTATTCTGGAAAGTGACTCATAATACAGGAACAAGCAGTATTTCATCAGAATATTAATTATGAAATGTAGACTTGTAATTGTCAGGATCAAGTGTTCTTTAAAAAAAATCCTACAGAGCTGAGTATCAGAGAATGACTAAGATCTTGAAGTCTGGGCAAATTGCAACGAATTGGGTATGGTAAATCCGAGACTGTCCAAGACACCAAGATGGCCTTTTTAAAATCTGAGCCTGAAACGTTTGAAAGCAATGAATAATCCACAACCGACACTTTACGATACGAAAAATCTGAGGAAAATCCAATCCCAAGACTTTTGAAAGTATTGAATAATACGAGACCAAGACTTTCAGATAAGCAAAATCGGAGGAAAATTCCAGAATCCGAGACAGAGAAAGTAACAACAAAATACGAGAGTTCGAGACATGGCAAAAAAATTAATATTACGAGATTCAAGAACTAACTCTATTTTGCAGAGACTGTTGTTTTTTAAGGGACCATTCGCTACCCCTATTGCAGTAAAAACAGACATCAAAAACAAGCCTAGTAAACATTGCATGCAACACCTGATGCCTTAGTTTGAAACCCCATTATTACTTAAATACAGTAATTATGCCAAAAGCCTAATCATGGCTGTTACAAAACCAATATTTCTAATACCTAGTTGCACTGCAGTACAAGAATTTAAAGTAAAATATTTATTTTGAAAAGATATATTTGCCTCTCTGGGACTTGTGTTTTCTTAATCCTTTAAAGTATTACTTTAAAGTGAACCAGAAAATGATTCAAATGATGGCAAAAAATTATGGTAATTCTGCTGAAGCTCAAAGTGGCACTAAGCTCCTCTCCATACCTTACAACAAATCACATGACTTTCACTGTAACCTTGACCCATTTATCTTAAATGATTTATTACTGAAAACTTATCTTTCCAAGGATCAATGCTAAAATAAATAAACGTTACTTAATTAATTGTCTTCTAACACAAGATCAAATATACTAAAAAAAATCACCAAAAATTCATATACATTTATATGCTGTACTAAATAAAAAATTAGTGCCCATAAAACAAGCCTTTCGGTGCAGCTTTAGTAACCATAATTGTAGTTACTGTTGATTGAGCTCGCTGTTGTGATAATAATCATTTATCAATTGATTTCTATTATTGTAGTATACCATGTCGGATTTAAAAAGTATCAGGGTCACAGAATAAACAACAACAAGAACCTCCCTAAAATTGCTGTTACAAATGTAAGTCACACTCAAGAAATAAAAAGTTAGTGAGTTTGTTATAGCAATGAGTTGGAACTGATCTCTAGAACATAATAAAACCCTATTTATATTGTTCTATAGATAAAACAAACCAAACACTGTACAGCATGATACACAATTATAGTACATTATTTTAGAAATCAAATACCATGTACTAACATGAATATTCAAAGACCTGATTAGCAACTTTCTTACTTATCTGTATTAAGATAATAGGGAGTCATGAATGAAAATGAAAATGAAATACCATAATCTGTAATATACTATAATGAATACTTAACTTAATTTGCCATTTACTTGCTATCTATACTATCATAATGATAATAGTGAGATGTGATGAAGCCAAGAATATTTCCAAAATTAATACTCAAACAATTGTTCTACTAAAAGCTATTTATTTGATAACAAAAATTAGTCCAATTGATAATTAATTTGCAAATGCACCAAATTTTTAATTCTTTATCCAAGACTATTTACTCCATGAGAAACAAAATATAGTTCACTATTTACATTACCAATGTTATGGAGTGCTACTGAGTGATTTATATGTAATTATAGAGACATCTTGCCTAAAATGCATCATGATCAACTCTATCTGGTTCTTTTATGTACAGTAAGGGACTAAACCTGTAGTAACTGTAATTATATTTGTTTTATGCTTACCTTGCAGACTGTAGTCATGTTGATATTAAATTTCCTGTTCATTGTTTTATCTTACAAACTCTACATTGAGTTTGGCTGGAAAATATACAAGAGAGTTCGTTTCAACTTGCGACTTCGATGTAAGTTTGTAATTATAGTGGGAAGATTTTTTACATTGTAATTGTTATTCTCTACCTTAAACAGTTAATGTGTATTTCAGACAGAAATCTAAGATAGATTAGTTTCTTTATTGGAAAATAATTTTTGTATGTTATAGTCTGTGCAATGATACAAACAGAGTCAATCTTCATTCAAGTACAGGCTTTTTATTTTTTATGACTTGTAATTAAAGTTTTAGAGTGCACACACTAAACTCATGAAAAAAATACTAACTTCTAGTACTAAATAGTGATAATTAAACAATGAAAAACAAAGGTTTCTGTATAAATTAGTACTAGTTAGTAATATTTAATGTTCACAGATTCAGTGCGTGCATTCTAAAGGATTAATGTGGCCTTTAAACTGAGAAATATCTAAAAACAACTGAAACTTGAAATTACTCCAATGCAATTATTTATTAATTATAGGTAAAGCACTTTACACATATGGTTTCATGTTTTTTCAAATCCAAATTTCAGAAGTAATAGGCATTTTAAAATAGTACACTTGATAAGTATGATTAAAGTTCCTAATGTGTTTTGTAGAGTTCTTCAAAAAATGTATTCCAAAAATATATAGACTTTATAGTTGAGGTCATGAAAAATGGCAAACATGTCATTAAATGTCTAAATTATTAACTGATTCTTCTAGCAAGGCCCATGCTACTGAACTGTACATAAATGAACTAAAACAAGTTTCTTACTTAAATTTAATTTACTTACATGACCAAGAACCAAGTTTTGTCTTAGGCATTGGTTCTGATTGACTATGACTGTCATGATTGCTCAACACTTTCTTAAAGACTTCCCAGCTGCCAATAATAAACAATATCGGTTTGATAAAAGTAGACTTCCAACTTTTTGATTCTCACTACAACTTGTTTCTTATATTTTGGTTGACTTTCAACCAGCCTCAAATGCAATTCTTTATTTATACATCTAAAACTGAGAATTTTATTGGCCTTTATTCATAAACACCAGCCAGGACGGATGAATGTTCTATCTATTGAGGTCAAATTGTGTTTTTCTCTTCAACAGCTTTGTACCATATCTACCAACTGCTTTCATGCCTTCTAAAGATGGAAATTCTTTACTGGGTAAGAAAGGCCTTTTAAAACATATTTTCCTGCATTACTGCTATTACTATTAAATAAGATGTTGCGAGGCCTTTTCGTTTCAACCAGTCCACGTCCACCGACCTCTTGCCTTGCGACCATTCCAGAGACGATGACCGAATAGATGTTCTACAGTACTATATAATTTGAACTTTCAATAGAAGTTTGTCACAAATTAAAATAGTTGAACCACTTACCTCCTCCAATGGCGATTCTGCAACAGTCAACAGAATTAAAGAAGCTTTATGATTGGTTGACGTATAGTTGTGTTCTTTTGACTCGTAAAGTATTATTATTTTAAAATAGAATCTTTTTTTACCAGACTACTCCGTCGTTTCTAATAGTAAACAGGATTTTGGAGGATAAATTGGCTATTATGTGTGCGTTTGTTGCAATATAGATTTTTAAAACTACTTGTTCAAAACTTTGAACTTGGGAACTGGAAGGAGTACCATTCTTCCCGCCAAAAATGCGGGCTGCTGCTGACCTGGCCTTTGACAGTTGTGCAGGGTCACAAAACTGCAACAACGACCAACAGTGATGGTGACATAAATCTCTTTTTATCGGGAAATCTCGTCGCATTTTCATTTTAAAACAAATTGATTTTTTGAAAAAAAGAGAGAAAAAATATTGGGAAGAACATTCTGATTCAGGAAGTAAGTGACTGCAGGAGCCCATCGTGATTGCTGAAACTGACAGCCTTCAAGTGCTTCGTTGTCAGTCACGTCCGATCCGCTGCTACCTGAATTCGAAGCTTTAAAACAAATATTTTCTAACAAGAAAATTTTGCGGGAATTTAATTTTGCGGATTTTGTGCTTATGCTTATGCTTATTTCGTTTGTTGCACCAGTGTGAACATCCGTGAAACATGCATAAACATAAGCATAAGCATGTCGTCACCAGTCCACTCTGCGTGTGCGTATTTTCAGTTATTTTCTTGTGCTTATTTTACAGTGTGTGAACATAGCTTCCTTGTGCTTGTGCTTGTGCTTGTGCTTATTTCACAAGTGTGAACCAGACTTAAATGTCCAGGTAGTACAGTACGCAGTGATAATAAAACCGTCACTTTCCGGCATCGGTGCATTGCCATCAGTTTGCAACTGCACTAAAAGTTCGGAACCAGCAGAACAGATAAGAACCCTGTTGTAACAAAATGTGGCCACGCGTGCAAGCCGTTTACAACAAAATCATCTCAACAAAAGAGACTAGCTAGCTAGCTAAATTCTTTTACGAGCCATTGGCATTGGAGGTGACCCTTATCTGCGGTTTCGGTAGTGTTAAGCGGGTGAGGGTCGTTGACTCCCCCTGGACGGGACACAAATCCATCGCAGGTTAACCCCCAGCAGAAACTGATACTCATTTTACCGACCCCGTAAGGATGGAAAGCTGAGTTGATTTTGGCGGAAAGAAGGTCACACAAATGTTCAACACGCAGCAGAGCCGGGGTATGAACTCATGACCTTGTGACTGGAAGGCAGAGATTTTAACCAGTATACCAAGTACGCCGCCTTCAACGAAAATGACAAATACCGCACAAAATTTTGCCAATATTTGATTACTTCTTGCAACAAAAGAAATTTGCCACAATGAAACCGCCAAATTAAATTTCCATCGGAAATTTTAGGTTATTGCAATCCGCTAAAACATCTTCCCTCAAAACATAAAAATTTGTTCAATCGCAAAATTAATTCCTGCAAAATTTTCTTCTTATACGGAACAGAAACCTGACTGGTCTCTCTTTTATTTTCAGTGTATGTATGCGCTTTGTAACAGTGAGGTGTTGCTGAAAAACTCCAACAATATGGCGTTATATTACGTGAACCTGGCCTTTATACCATTCTCCGTGGTTTATGCAGTATTCGGATACAAAGCGGTAAGAATTGTTTTAAAAACTTTGTTTTCAGCCCTGCTCTAAACTATTCCCTAATAAAAGCTTTCAGGCGCAATCAACACAAAGTGTGCTGCCTGGTCCAACTTTCGTAAAAGTTTAATCTAAAACTCATATGTTGCTGGGTATCTTTATGTTAGAACTTCATTATGTTTATCTAGCATAAAATGACAGACTGGATCAAGCTTTCCATCTTTAGTTAAGGTTGTTTGAATGGTATAATTTGTGTACTTGTTGGTTTATAGTTTACGATATGAACAAAGTTGATAGTTTTAAAAACAGCTGTTTGGGGAAGATCAGCAACATCTTTTGGCCAACTAATAAAATTTCCAATGACGACCTATACAAGAAAACAAAGTGAACGAGTATCGATCTTGAGGTTAAAAAACGGCGGGTAAGATGTTTGGGTCATGTGTAGGCAAAAAAGAACTAGGGAGACCGAACGATACTTGGAGCTCCGAAGAAAGATCGAAAATATGGAAGTGCTGAGAAGAAACTCTTTGTGCCTCAGTAGGTGTGCTGCTCCGATAACACCGTTTGCAGAACAGACGAAATCGAAGGAACGAACAAAGCAAATGATGTTCAAAGCCTTCAGACTAACCAGTGGTTGTCGCTTGCTACCAGTTTCCACGCGGAAAAGTTGACAAACATCCCTTCTTCCAAACAGCAATAATATAATGTTCTTATCGTGCTTAAATTCATCTAATGTTCGCTGTGCATGACAAGCTTAGAAAACATGTAAACAAATAAGATTTAAGTTATTAATAATAATTAAAATTATACGTTCATACTTCAGTAAAGCTAAAACTAATAAAATATTATTCAGTGAAAGCAATACCGTAAAATTCCAAAAATAAGCCCTGGGGCTTATATTTTTCAAAGGCCCTTTTTGGGGGGCTTATTTTTGAAGGGGCTTATATACGGAGGGAAGTTTGAGTTTCAAAATCGGCTAGGCTTATACTTGGAAGGAAATTTATGTCAGTAATTTGCACAAAGTTTTTACTGAAACTCGC
>JAOBYJ020473039.1:0-14333 GCA_025403565.2 Palythoa heliodiscus | reverse complement strand
GAAGGCCTTGAAAGGTTCTTAAATTTTACAAATTTCATACTTGAGTTCTTGAAAAATTGTAAATCTTTGTTCAAAAATATGTTTTTCTTTCTTGTGGTCAAGTTTGAAGATTGTATCAAAATATCTACAAAAGTATAATGACTTTCAAGTTGTCATTTTACAATCAAACAAACCATGATCAACGGAAGTGACCATCATTTTAACTGTTTTCAATTATGTGCCTGATATTGTAACTTCTGAGTGAAAGTTTGACGGAAAATTAGGTCTTAAACTTTGCAAATTTGAGTCTTAAAAAGTCTTGAATGTTTAGAGTTGCTAGCTAAAGGAACCGTGATTTATTATGAACATACTTTATTTCCAAAGAAAACAAACTTTGTTTGTATTCAAGGTGAATCTCTCACATCCACTGCTGGATCATGCTTGTCAGAAACTGGCCTACCAAGTACAGTTGGTACAATGGTGTCTTCAGAGGGCCAGGTATGGTTGCTTATAGTCTTACAGAAGCTATTCTTTTAAATTGCTTATCAGTGCTTTTTACTGCATCTTAAGGTTATACAACAGTTTGAATGGGTCAAAAATAGTCAAAAAACAAAAATGTACTGTACGGATAGACTAAAAGTAGTAGGGCTGCACAATACAAATTTTTTTTTGCTATCTCAAAATTAATACATAGCAACAACTTTCCTATCAAAAGTTATCACCGGAACTAAAGATTTAAATCACCCCTGATGGTTTATGACAGCAAACTAATGACGTAACTTTCGCGCAAGAAATGTGATATCTCATAAAATCCAAAATCACTTTGCAAGGTGGGTTTGAGTGCCGCCGGAAGTGATTATCATTGGCTAATAGAATTTGGGGCGGAGATAAATAAACATATCCTGCATGCAGGAGGTGTGCGAGAACTCCAAAACGTTTAGATTGCTGTTTTCTCAAAACAAATTTGCTGTCAACATAGAGAGAAACCAGAGGTACCAACTTGCTCATTTCTTAGCCAATTTCCATGAAACTTCGCACTGATGGAGATTAATAATTCAAGTTCCAGACCATGTGAGCATTTTGTAGGATTCCGAAGAAATTTTGAATTATTGACAAAAATAACCGCTCCTTTCTACCATAAGATATCTGTCTTCGAACTTGGGCTCTAAAATAACAGTGCGTTCGGTGAAAATATGCCCGCACGGTTTTGCTCTAATAAAAGTGTCAAATTTGACGATGTAACAATTGACACCATAAAACGCCGCACAGATGTTTTGGAACTCCGGGAAAGGACAATCAAGGTCGATAAACAAGGCGCTCTTACTCTCTTGCCATTTAGAATGATCAAAAGCTACAAAGTATATAGTTTGAACAATTTTATTACCTTTCCAGTGATATATAGGTTTGTGGGGTTCCAATGAGTCGTAATGGAGTTTTCTGCCAATAACTGAAGACAGCGCTCAAACTATTGTGTAACCTTCAGTAAGTGTATTAAAATTAGTTATATCTACCTAACCATTACTTTAGTAGGAATTTCACTGTGTTACTAAATTCAAATGATCATTTTTTATCAATTTTCTTTTAAGTACGAGTCATATTGACCGCAATGGTTCTAGTTGTTCCATTTAACATAGTTTGTTGCCATTGTTTTAGCCCCCTGTTGGCATCAAGTGACAGAGGTGCTACAAATCACCAGCAGGCAAGCGAAATGTTTCAGGGTCTAGAATCTCAATCAGTGCTGCGTGTCTTACATAAGTCGTCAAATTTAGCACGGCTTCCTGAAAAGGAAGTCTTTGAACTACTAAAGAAAAGACCTGTTTTCTCAACTTTCGTTGCTTCGTCATCTTCATTAGAAAGTGGTGACAACTCAGTTTTGTCTGGCAAGGCAAGAGATAATGAAGGTGTTAAACCACTGTCTGCAGAACTTCACCCAGAAATTCAAAGAGACATCGTGCTTTATCACAGCTATCTCGCAGTGAAGTACTTTATGAATACCGTAACGTCCTCCTTGGAACCACAGAATTCAGAAATTGAAAACATGAGTGGTGTTGAAAGTGAAAGCTTTCACTGTAATGAAATCACCAGGAACGTGGAACTAGGTCTGGAGCATGTCAACCAAGTTTACCCACTCACTTACCGACTTGAGATTCTAGAGAATATTTTTAGCTTATTGTTTACAACTTATGAAGACTTGTATGATAGCTCGAAGATGCATAGAAATCACGAAAGTGATGAGCAAGAGACAGGAGATGAGGACACTAAGAGTCTCTCTAAGAGTAGTCGCACAGGTAGCATCGAAAGTCTTGCAAGTTTGAGCTCAGAAATTTCTACAGAAGCGCAGACACAGTTTAATCCTTGGCGAGAAAAAGAACGCAGGTCACCAGACATGCTTGGAAGAGTTGTCGAGTCTTCAAAACAAGCAGTGTTAAGCGACACATCACGCCGCAGATTCTTTCAAAAGATTGGTGTGGAAGTGACGCCTTTTGTAGAAAATCTAAAAAATGAAAAGGTTAACCTTGGCAATGAAATCAATATGAGAAGGGCAACGACCAAACCAAGTGCTAGCGAGAGTGGAAGCTCTGCCCAAACCAGGAAAATTGAGTCTTTGAATAATGATCCAAGTGTTGGATTTATTGCAAGTGAGCAAGCAACACAAGCAATCTTAAAAGCACTGAAAGAAAGCCTGGTAATTGTGAACGCAGAGAAGTTCAAAGAATTTGATGGTAAGAATTTAGTAGATTTGATGGTAAGAATTTAGTAGATTTCCTTAATTTAGGTTTTTATGTCCTGTACAATGGTAAAGTAACTAATTAATTTACATCTTTTTCTTTTTCATGTCTTTGTCACAGTCTTTATCGTTGCAGCATCATCCTTTTTACGTTTCTTCATCTATTCCTCTTTTTTCTTTTCCTTCTCCCCTCCTAATTGTTGTTGCTGTTGTTGTTCATCATCTTATTCTTATTCTTTCTCTTCATTTTCTATTTTTTTACCCATTATCACATTGTAAACTTTGAATAAGGGTCATTTTCTTGCGGACATACAATACTTACAATGCCTGGATAGTGTATTTTCCCTGATTGTTAATTATCTTCTAGTATATAAATTGGGATGTCCAGATTCATTAATTAGCATAAGGTTGCATAATTGTCAAAAGTATATGACAAATTGTTGTAGAAAGCAGCAGAAACTCGAAGCTTTATCTTTAAACTTTAATTACTTGTGTATTTGATTAAATTTTTTTTTCTTTAGTTTGATCTTTTTGGAAATTGATAACACCGGTGCTGGTTTAATAGGTTCTTCCTGTTCACGAAGTCTTACTTATTGGTTTAATTTATCAAATTATGTACATAACTGTTTTGCAGGAGATCTTAGTAGCCAAGATGTAAGGCGGAGTTTTGACTGGCTAAGGACGGGTATATCACGCGATTCTTTGGAGCAGCATATATCAAGGTTGAGCCAGTACGTAAACGAGGCTCAGTGGAGGTTTCAGTTGGTGACGTGGAATGAGAGAGAAAGACAGGAGATGATGGAGAGAGGAGCCAGGGGAAAAAGGAGATCGAGAAAGTATCATCAGAAGATGGCCAGTGGTAGTGGAAGCGACTTGATGATTGGGGGACACGAAGAGATGCATTCAGATGAAGAGGACGATTCAGGTGACCTAAGTTTTGAGAGAACTAAGATCGCATCTTCTTCGCTTTTAGAGTTTATGCTTGTGTCCATCGCAATGAATCTATTCTTTTCCAGAACTTTTATATTTTTGTGATTATGTATTAAATTAGTATAGTTTTTGGACCTTACTTAGGGTTTTAGTTCTTTTGTAAGTTTTTCTTGAAATATAAAAAATACTGTTATTTGTGATCCTCCAAGGACAAACCAAACCAAAGGCACTGATGCACGGACGCTTTTTTGACACGGTAGACAAAAAAATTTCATTGACACAGTACGGCTGTCATGGTGAAAGCCGAACCCTTCAAAAAGTTCATGTTATGGTGCACACTTAATTAAAGTCCTCTTTTGTCTGATAAAGTCAAAAAAGCATGTCATTTGAACAAAGAACCGTGTCAAGGATTCCGAAACGAAAGTCGTTTTATATGCATTTTGCACAATGGTGAGCATGGTACAGTTAAGCAGTGTTAAAGTCCCCTTTGAAGGACATATAAAAGTAGCGATGAAAATGGAAATCTATATAGTGTTGTCACATTAAACCTGCCAGCGACTCGACTGAGAAACTACTGGAAAATGGGAAATTTGGCATATTTGCCATCAAATCAAAACATAAGGCTGGTTTCTATCAACACTTAGTACTATCAACTGTATCTTGTTTTCCATCTAACTGTAAGTGCCAGCGACCGAACCGAATATGTCCAATCAGAAGCGAGAACGTTTTGAAAATTTAGCTGTTAGAAAGCAAATACTTACAGCATGCCGTTCATTCATTCATAAATCGAAAGTGCTGCATAATTTATGAAAGCTACTCAAGATTGTAACAAGAGATTTACTAAAAAAATTGAAACAAAAATACCTAATCCAAAATCTTGCTTGGCCTTGGAATCATTCAACGAGTTTCTAGTTATTAAGAGGAAAGAGATATCACCAGATTTTGTCTCGAAAAGCTGCAAGATCTGCCAATCTTCAGTCAAAGGAAAATGAGAACAAATAGCGACAGAGAACAGAAACAAGTGGACTTTATAACTTTTCTTTTGCAAAATACAGTTCAAAACTTTGTGTTTTAATTACTTTATATTTTCAAGTGTCAGCATTTAGTTTTCAGATTAAATTGACGTTGTTAAAGAACACGCTTGTTTCCATGTTTTATAACTGTTAAGAAAGCTATAAACATGGTTAAAAAAATTATGCGGCATAACTGAAAAAGAAATCTCAAAATACATCAGATAAACAGAAAATACCTTGCAAAGTGCTTTGTACAGTTTTTATTCACTCGTCGTTTCGTATCACAAAACCGCCTCACTCGTTCGTTTTATGATACTTCATGACTCGCGAGTAAAAACCGTACGCGTGCACTTTCCATGAAGTATTCTCTATTTACTAATAAGACCTCAAATAGTTTTGAATCGTATTTCCCATATTTAGCGAACCACGAGTTATGACTAAAAGCATAATGCATAATGACGAATGATTTGATGATCGTAGTGATGAGGAAACACAAAACAGTATAAATTTTCATCTGAGTTTAAGAGCGAAAACAATCTTTAATTCGAATCGGTTGGGTATGGGGATCAACACCGAGCTGCAGTTATTTTCCAAAGCAATCTCCGCAGACAAACGTTTTGAGACATTTCAGAGAGTCCCAATTTCATTGTTCGTGCTAAATATTTTATCTTCATGATAAAAACAAGAATTATGAAATAGTACGAAAAATTTTTGAAAACAGGATGACTGTTTAGTCAACTAAATTAAAATTTTTGATGAGTTGCAATGATGAACATGGCATATTAAAAGTTACGTCCGAAAGAAAATTAAACATCTTCGTATTGTACTAATGTATTATTGTACTAAATATTTTGTACATTAAATTTTTATACTACAAAAAATCATCAGTATAAAATTTTGTTCTTTCTTTAGTCATTTTTCGGCGAAGGCATCCTTGTTTCAAATAAAGTTTCTACAAACTTTCTTTATAAACCCTGCAAATTTATACGCTTAAATCGTGTCATTTGGCACTCTGCTGGAAACAAATGCTTTACCGTGCCCAGCCGTGTCAAGGCTTACATAACAAAAGTGCTGTGTATTGTTTCTTCCATTATTATAATAATTACAATTTCCTCAAATCTGATTGGCCCATTCTGAACTCTATTTTTCCCTAATTGCCTTGGAAAACTATCTGATAACTTGTTATCAGCTACCTGTTATCGGGAAAGTTGAATAAACCAATCATAATCCGGGCCTCTGGATTTCTGACCAACCAGCAACAAATAGTGATAGCAGATAGAAATGGCCTCCGGTCATGCATGCCATTACCATAACAGATGTCATGAAAGTTACTAAAATGTATTTTTATCAGAAAAGATCTCGTCTTCCAGTTTAGTTTTCAGAAATTGTCATTATTATAATAAATTGGTAATAGGACTTCGTGTTCGTCTAGTTTTGTCTGTTATCTTTTCTTATGATTAAACAAATTGGATTCACGCTTCGCACTCATCCAGTTTTGTTAAGCACGCGTAATGATAACAGACTGAATTGGACTCCACTCAGTCCTATGACCATTACTTATATGCACACATGCCGTGTCAAGAGGCATGTATAAAACGCAATGTCAAAACAAGCGTACCCGTGTCATCACCTATTGGTTGGTTTTACCATGGAGGGTCACATGTGGACTTTGTCACAGATGAACGTAAATCAAGGCAAGAAAGGTCCCTGAAAGGTGCTAGAGATTCGGAAGATCCATCTGCGGAATCCCAATCCAGTCCTTACTTGAGCCAGGATATCACAACAGGTACTAAGTATATATTTTTTAATTTATTTTTTATAATTATGGTTGTGGAGTCTAAGAACTGCGTGTAGTTTCGTATTTTTATACTGCATTAATTGTTTTGTAAGACAACTTAAAAAGTATTCTTTTTTAAGATCTAAGTGATTCTTTTTGCGTCGCCTGTGCTTTCAATGGTTTCCAGCATCATCAGAGACTAAAAAATAATATTGAAAAAAAGGAGAGAAGAAGCAACATTTAAATATCACAGTTGAATATTTTCATTATTATCTTACAGATTTTACAATTCGTGTTTTAAAGATGTTGTCAAGTAGATTTCTACAAATTGAATACCATTTATAAGTGCATGATTAGGTAATTTTTTATTTCTGTAAGTATGCATGTTTCGAATTTAGTGAGTATCTATTAATGCCTAAATTTAAACTTCCATAACAAGAGTTTTATGCTTAAACTATCGTTCAATTGGAATGTTCTGAGTCACGTTAAAAGCTTCTCCTGTGCTCTCCCAATTTCTTGTTCGGATTTTAAATGCGTTAGACACATTTTTAGAATGAATAATTTGTTAAACTGAAAATATCAAATCGGATATTGTTGTACTGCTTGTTTTTCGACTTCCTTGCTTTGTGGTTAAAATACGTACAAATTTAATGAGTGCTTTTCTTAGGAACTGAGAATGGAGGGGATGTCGCAACAAGAGATAAGAAGAGGACCTCCAAGCGGTATAAAGTAATTTTAAGGAGTTCGGAGGGTGGTTTGGTGATCAAAGATGACACTGCGATAGCTCGCATGCTTTCTTCCCCTGATACACTGGTCTACATGTGTATGAGGAAAGATAACTATGACAGGGCACAACAGGTTGTCAAGATGTTTAGCATTAAAGAAGAACTCAGTTCGCAGTCAGCAGTCTTTGCTGAACAGTATGAAGAAACTGTTAGACGGTTGGTAAGCTTACAGCCAAAAGGACGTCGTGCTATTGGACAACAGGGTAGTGTTAAGGGAAAGTCAGTGCTTGGGGCGGTTGCCATGGCAGCAGCTGCAGGGGTTACAACATCTTCTGTCCCACCCTTGGTTGAAGGCCTTCTTACATCACCAGCATTGCCAGTATTAATATCTGGTCTGCAAGAAGGAGAAATTACTCCAACTAAATTTGCTCTCGCAAAGCATTTAATGGCATCACTGGTTCCTACAATGATATGCGTGGACCTTGCCTGCACGGTGGCAACGACAGGGCAGATGTGTAAGGCACTGATTGAAATGGCGCTTGGTAGACTCAGTGAAGGTAGCTCTATATTAAATATACGTTCTCCTATGCATCTTTGTTTCCTAGACATATTGATGATAGCCGTTCATATTCTTCTTAGCTTTCATCTTAGGTAATACAAAATGTCAAGCTAATTACAGTTGATTTCACCTTACTTTACCGCGCTGCGTTGCGAAGTTCATTGGGAAGTTGGGTACTACGTTACGAAGTTACCAATTACGTGGCGAGTTAGGGAATCAAATTGCGAACTTCGACGTATAGTTGTCAATTTTGGCGCGACTGAACTTCATAAGTTTGCTAGTCGCGATTGTCCGAAGCTCATCACGATGTTTGAACTGGAAGGTTTATGGAAAATCTCAATGGAAAACTGGATAGTTCTTCTACTCACCTTATAAAGGAACTTTTAGAAGTAAACGGTTTTACTAGTCGTCTTTCACTAAAGCTATTTTCCGAAAAGCAGGAAGTTTGCTTTCAAACAAAGATATGAACGTATGAAGTTCAGTCGCCCCAAAGTTGACAACTACGTCTCGTAGTTCGCAATTTAATTCCCTAAATCGCCACGTAATTGGCTACTTCGTAACGTAGTACCCAACTTCCCAACGAAATTCGTAATACGGTGCGGTAAAGTAATGTGAAATCAACTGTAATGCTACGGCTGAAACATCTTTTGTGAAGCCAAAGTGACCCGTTGGAACTGGCACTTATCTTCGGTTTCTGTAATGTTAACGGTACATTCTAGAAACCTAACTGACTTGTTTTTGTTTATTCTTTTAAACAACTGAGGAGAGGCAGATTACAGCATCACACCAGAAACATCGTCATTTGGTGTAGTTCCGTTTCTCAACCGAATGAAGCGACTGTTGGTTTTAGAGGACAGATTACAGGGTGGTATTTTTTCACATCTGTCTACCACAACTGTAGATGAACTGCAGCTTGGTACGGAGCCACTTAATCCCTCCTTGTTGGAGCAGCAAAGAAATGCCCTGCGTGAAAAAGACAAGGTCATGTGTAATATGGAACTAGCACTTGACGAAGGCAAGTCATTAAAGCATTTGCGCAAGAGTACAGTCTGGAGCAAGTATTTTTGACTATAGACTTAACATAGAATTGGTGGTATCAAAGACACATTGGTTTACTCCTACACATGATATAAAGTTCTGAAACATACAGATTTCTGTAACTTGTCCGTAGCGTGCTACTTGTGTATAAAGTGTAAACTTGACTAACTTTTCGGCATCCGCTAAAATCTCTCTTCACTATACCAAAATGTTTTCTCTACCTTTTATATATTTCTAGAATATAAACTTCGACAGCGTTAGAAAGACTCATATTTGGGAGAACTTTACTTAACTGTTATGCTATTTTAAGGAATTATGTGTGTTTTACTTGCTTTCTGCAGGGTTTGTGTGGGCCCAGAGCATTTCTGAAAACTCTACAATTTCTTTGAGTCCCTAGAGACGCCAGGAAAAGCCTTTGGAATCTCAGAAAACTACCTTTGAAAAGGAAATTCTGCAAAATAATCCATTTTTAAATTTATGTTTTGTAAATGAAAAAGAAATTCAAAACTCGTGAAATCAGTTGTCCGAGTTAAAAAATAACCATGGAAAAGTCTTCAAAAGTATAAGGAAAAACCCTGTAAAACCCTAGATTTTTCATTTTTTCGAGGGGTACAAACCCTATATCTGTCACTTGCCAGGTGGTTCTCGTCATATCTAAGCGTGCATTCCTCACTTTTAGAATATTCTTTAATTTTATTGTTACAATTAGCTCACTAAGAGAGCCGTTATAGTTAGAAAGGAAACTAAGGAGAACTAAATAAGGATTTTGCTTTTCCATACCAAAGGTGATTCTTTCCTAAGAAGCGATGAGCAGTGTGTGCAAGCAAGCCTATCGAAGCACAAAAGACTTGCCCCACCCTTTTACAAAGCAGAGTTAGGTAAGGGTGTGAGAGTGGTTATGGCAGAATTTAAAAGTGTTTTCAGTTCTTCAGAAAACGTTGCTTATCAACGATCTCCTGTGGGAACCGTCTCTAGAGAAAGATACGAGTACGTGCTGGGTTTAGTCAAACATGTGGATGAGCTTTCAAGCTTGCTTCTCTACTGGCAACATTCTTCAGGTAAGAAGCTAGAAAATTATCTGTTTTCTTACTGACAGTATATAATCTACATATCAAAAAGCTGACATTACCCTGGTGAATCCGTTCAGTCATTGGTCTTGTTGCCTTTGTATTTGAGACCCTGTCCGAAAGGATATCATCTAGACATTTAAATTAGCCTAACATGAGCCTGCTAAATCCGTTCAGTTTTTGGCCATGTTTCCTTTTTATTTGAGGCCCTTTCGAAAGGATATCATATGTATGTCAATAGCCTTACACGACCTTGTTTTAACAAATTAAAATTAAAATTACGTTCAGTCAGTTTTTGTTTTGTTCGTATTTGATACCCTTCGGAAGGAACGTGACGTGACCCAAGTGAATCTGTTCAGTCTTTGGTCTTGTTTCCTTTGAATTTGAGACCCATTCGGAAGGACATCATCTAGATATCAATAGCTTGACATGACCCTGGTAAATCTGTTCAGTCTTTGGTCTTTTTTCCTTTGTATTTGAGACCCTTTCGGAAGGATATCATCTAGATATCAATAGCTTGACATGACCCTGGTAAATCTGTTCAGTCTTTGGTCTTGTTTCCTTTGTATTTGAGACCCTTTTGGAAGGATATCATCTAGATATCAATCGCTTAACATGACCCTGGTTAATCTGTTCAGTCTTTGGTCTTGTTTCCTTTGTATTTGAGACCCTTTCGGAAGGATATCATCTAGATATCAATAGCTTGACATGACCCTGGTAAATCTGTTCAGTCTTTGGTCTTGTTTCCTTTGTACTTGAGACCCTTTCGGAAGGATATCATCTACATATGAAAAACGTGACGTGACCCAGGTGAATCTGTTCAGTCTTTGGCCTTAATTCCTTTGTATTTGAGACCCTTTCGGAAGGACATCATCTAGATATCAATAGCTTGACATGACCCTGGTAAATCTGTTCAGTCTTTGGTCTTGTTTCCTTTGTATTTGAGACCCTTTCTGAAGGACATCATCTGGATGTCAGTAGCTTGTCATGACCCTGGTAAACATGTTCAGTCTTTGGTCTTGTTTCCTTTGTATTTGAGCCGCTCGTAGAAGTTATGCTATGTTATGTTATGTTATGTCAGGTTATGTGATGTTACGTTATGTTATGTTATGTTAGAGCTATTGGCTTTTTGTTCTAAAATCCTGCAATGTTACGTTCGACCTTTTTATGTTTTCTTAGTGTGTTATTCAAACAATGTTTAAAAGCTGAAGAGTGCAAATAGTACGAAATTCGAGAAACTTTCATTTAACATATTATAGTTTTGCTGTACCTCTTGTATACTTTGAAACTAGATAAGACTATTTGGTGAATTCTTGGTTGTTAAACCTTCTTCCAGATCCCGAGCCAGAGGGAACAAGCGAAGCTGAGAAGCATCCTTTGCTAAATAGGAAAGCAACCAACCCTTTTGTGGTTATGAACAAAGCCCTGGCTGAGAATCTTGGAAGACCAATGTTCGAGAAAAATGTTGCTCCGAGAAGGTATGAACAAGTATAATTTTTTAACTATCTGTAACTTTCAAGTCGAGAATAAAACAGCCAAAAAGGAATGCCTTTAATATAAAATTTTCCGCTTGTTTTTTTCTGTGCCATGATCTTACACCGTTAACACAGTACAAAATTTTAACAATTTTTTTTATCAGTCAGATATCCTCTCAAAGTTTAAAATCCCGATGAAGAAAAATAAATGTGTATCAATTTACTGCGTGTTTGCAGAACTTTGAAATCCATCTTTCATTTTTGTTTCAAACATTTATTGAATAAATCTGTTTTTCTGCAGACTTGAAGCGATGTCCAAACAGTTAAATGTAGATTTGGTGAAGGTGATCGTGTACAACTGTTGCCCCCACATCCCTTCCAAGCGTTATCCCCAACAATCCAGTAAGTAATTCATTTTATGAAAGTCAAACTTTCATTTAGATTACATTGTTGATACTCGCTCAAATCGAAAATTGTTTTTAGCAATAAACTATTAAATTTACATGTTTTGAACATAAACTACTACATATTCGGAATGTAGCTAGCCTACGAGCCGATATCTTTTGAGTAGGTGAACAGAAAAACTACAATTTGAACTGGCTGGAACGGATCATAACCTTCGGTACGCACTGGCAACAGAATGATTTACAAATGGTTTTTATGTATTTATAACAGTTTAATACACGGTTCGTAGAGAGTATGGAAAACTGGAAAAGTCCTAAATCTTTCTGGAAAATATGGAAAAAGATTGAAAAGTAGAGCATAGGTCTGGAAAAGTTTAGATATTCGTGGCATGACTTCCAACAATAAAAAACACCTCTTAAATTGTACTAAAATAATTTAGAGAAAAATGGCCGCTGTAAATTTGAAGACCGATTCCAAAGTATTGACTGTCACGCATACAATATTCAAAATTAGAAAACACAACACAGGCAATAGAAAATTGTCAGTTTTTGAAACGTTTGTCTGAAACTATTTACAAACCTAATTTTGAGTTAGAAAACTTGGAGCAGAGGTCTAGAAAAAGTCTCAAACTTTTCAAATATTTAACAAATAGACTCCATGTTAGCGTGCGTCTGTTCAGTAATAGATCACCAATAACGTCAAAATGTGGTAAGAACAAAAACGTGGCACACGAGGCGATAGCCGAGTGTGTTACAGATGTTCTTACCACAGTTTGACGTCCTCTGTGATCCGTTACTTAACAGGCGCACCAAAACATGGAATCTAGTTGTTTTATATAATAAGAAATTAAAACTTTGTAATGGTGACGTCAATCGTGTGTAAGTCCTCTAAGAGATCATAGGCGAGAACCAATCAAAATGGGAGAATGACTTGGGTTATTGAATAAACTAATATGTTTCTAAAGCATTAGCAATTCAATAGTTTTCTTGTTTTACATAATTGTTTTTATCTTAAATGATGACTATGTAAATCGTTTTAATTACGACACATTTCCCTGCAGCCTGCAGATGGCCTTCTTCCCACAAGGCTGTACTGAATGCTGGCCGCCAGTGGACAGGGACACCTAGAGACCCAAATGTTGTTGCGAAGGAACTCTTGACCAAAATGGTAGATGTGCTAAAAGGTAAAGGTTTTTGGTGTGTGTTATAAATGCTTTACTGTACGTGGTGTATTTATTGATGATATTGTTGTCGGGTTTTTAAGGAGTTGCAGTGAGTCATGGAGGCGCTGTAGACTCGTTCATAGCTCCACTAGTTTTAAAGACGCGAGAATTTCAGGAAATCGTCAGAGCTAGTCAGGAACTGCAGCACGTAGACCTTGATCTTCTCCATTCCGACGCTTCCAAGCTGTGTTTTTTCGTGAATGTTGTTAACTTGTTACTGGCCCATGCCAATCTGGTGAACTGTGGCTGCGAGTCGGAAGCTTGTGATCAGGAAGCAGGTATTTTAAGATGTTTTCAATTATTTAATTTGAGGATTTGTAGAAATTAATTACTATTTGTAGGATCATTGTTAACTCCGTTAGCTTGTTCCGTTTTATAATTTCTTTTGTTGTTAACTAAACCTAAAATATTTCGTTAACGAATAAGAGAAAGGAAGGAAGGAAAGAATGGATGAAGTCATGAACCATCACAAGGTTTAAAACCAATACTTGTTTTGCTTTTTCTTTTAATGAAATAGAGATTCTAGAAAAGTGTGCTATTACCAAATATTTTAGTTTTAACTTTTAAAGAGTTAGGAAATTTTGTTTTCATCGGAGTTTCAAGTTAAAGATTTTGAGGTTTTGCCGACACTAGTTATATTTGCCAGACTTTCAGGCGTCCATGGCACGACACAGCTCCATGAATAGGCTTGACTTAGGTTGCAACTGGAGTATGGATCTCCAAGGGGACATCTCTCTTCCAGTAACAGCCTTGGGGTATATTGCCTTCCTGAAGACGCACTGCTATCAAATAGGCCAGCTTGGGGTCGTAAGGTTAGGAACATTTTAACAAATTACGTTGTCTTTTGTTCTACTAAGTTTGAATGGTAGGTTATATATATATTGCAACAAAAAAATCGATACTTGTCACCCTTTTCTGCGAACCATTATTTTTAATTTTGTTTACGTTTTTTCCAGTTTTTAAATTTTAGCATACACTTTCGTTTCTCATTTACTAGAATTTTTATTGTTGTTGTTGTTGCATTTTTTTCCAAACTATTATTAACATGGTTGTTTCCTTTCCTATGCAGTGCGTTTGATTTGAAGTATATAATTCTTCACCCGGGTCTCCCAGCACCGACAACATTTGGATCTGCCATCACTCTTTGTTTTCCAGGTGAGTTGGATGCAGAGTGATTACTCTTGACCGTTGTTCTGGGTCACAAAGGTAATTAGTAGAGTCTTCTCTCTGACCTTAACCTTTTGTTGCTTCTTCTAATGTATTTGTTTACTGTTACATATTGGATGTAATATATCAAAAACGAGTGTTAGTGTTTCATCACCCGTTCCAAACACCGAGAAAATAATGAAGTCCCGAGGGGCGAAGCCCCGAGGGCTTTATTGTTTTCGAGGTGTTTGGATTAGGTGATGAAACAC
>JAOBYJ020472043.1:3235-14335 GCA_025403565.2 Palythoa heliodiscus | reverse complement strand
TGGCGGCTCTGATCGAGGTAAGCGTTGCTTGTTTTGTAAAACAACTGTACTGTTTTGTAGCATAAATATAAACTTGTTAAGTTACTTTTTTACGCCGTCAGTGTTGGTTTTCAATTCACTTTAATCTATATGTTTCAAAAACCAGTCTAAATGGAGTCAGAAAGTGAAAACTAATGTCTCACTTTTGTAAACAAATACTTGAAATTTAAAACAACTCGCGAGTCGCATCGCTTTGAAAATGTAAGTAATTTTCAAATTCATCAGAATTTTAAGAAACGTCAATACAAATTCCTAAAAAGTTATTGTCATGTTTTAAATCAAAACTTTTTGTTTTATGGAATTATACTATTCTGAATTTGTAAGATTTGTCAGAAAACCTTTGTCAGAAACAGCTGTCAGTCACGAGTTTTGTCACTGAGTGGCATTCAAATCTGGCAGAAATTATCCACCTCTTTTGCGGTGGACATTGTCCAATAGCCCGAGATAGCGAACCAATCAGAATGCGTATATAGCCAAGGTCACTGAGTTTGTATATATTAATATGAGTTATTACTTCTACAGTCTACTAATTATCTTCTAACTTTTATTTGAAAATTAATTTTCCTAATGGCTATCGGACTCATTTAGCGAGAGCTATTTCGGATAACCAGCACTGCATTTAGTTTATAAATATTCATTCTTTTTATGTGTGTACATCTTGTAATCAGTGCAAAATAAAGTTGTTGTTGCTGTAAATTCAAATACCAAAACGTAGTTCCAAGTTTAATTGATAAATGAGGAGGAAATATTCGTGCCAGAACTGGTGGGAATTGAATCAGTATGTTTTCTCATCTAACTTCTCTTTAAATTGATCCATCCAGCGACTCAATTCATCTTCCTCAGCTGAGTCATGACCTCCACAACACACTTCGCTTCTATTGTCTAACTCACGCTACAGCAATGTTCGCAACTTTATTGCGAACTTCATTGCCCAGTTCAGAATAAAGTTGCCAATTTAAATTCCAAGTTTGCGATTCAATTGGCCATTTTGACGAGTAGCTGTCAGCTTTTGAACAAAGTTGCCAGTTTCTCAACGTAATGCAAAGTCGGCGCGGCCAAAATATTGTGAAATCCAATGTAACTCCCTTGGAATATTAAGTTCTTACCTGACGTTAAGACCACTAGGCAGCCAAACTTTTGCTTCCCCCAGTATGTACTGTAGTTAAAGAGTGACCAATATCAATTAGTAAAAGATCAGGGACGGTAGTCGTAAAGGTAGAACTTGAGAGCCTATTCATGTTTTTGCACAAAGATGCAGAGATCGCAGGCATTTTTATCGACAAGCTTATAGAGGAAAATGCCAGACAACATCATTTAATATAGTACAAGTATCCACAAATGAGAAGATTATTCTTGTCTGTTTCAGTAAATCAAAATGTAATAAATAATAAATAAATCAGCTTTCTCAATCGCCCTCTTCCCAGTCAAAAGACTGAATTACGAGACACGGCTGAACCTGGTCGAGCCACACCCTTTACACAAACACGAGTTACAGATGTATACACAATGCAGCCACTTTTCGCCCATGTATTGTACATGTGAAGAACAACAACTGTCAGTTCATCTTCAGAGGGACGCAATCTGACATGTCTTTAGGGGGAATATAAGCAGAAAAAATAAGATGTGGGTAGGAATCGAACCCCCAACCCGATATGGAAATTGACCCAATGCACGGTTTATAGATTTCTCACAACCTAGCTCACTGGAAGAGCACCAATCATCAGTTACGTACTCGTTGATGTTATCCACGGATATTATTTTCATGGATCTATAGAACAATACGAAAACGCGGTATTTTCATCTCTATTAACCCCTTATTTAAAAAATGGTATTTTGCCCTTAGTAGGACTTAAATCTCTATCTCATTGCTTTCCACAACGCTCACTGTGTAGCAGATTACTGAAACGAGTCCTGCAGGCATGAGGATGCCTCGGGCTCAATGCTTTCTTGCATCTGTAGTCTTAAACAAAGTTACATACAAATGAAATACATGAGAGAGATTTCAAAGTTGGGATGGATTAGTACAGGAGCTATAGAAATGCACGCGGTGTATTTTTATCAATTAAAAAATACCAATTTTTTCCAACGAGTGTGTGGAATGTTACTAATCTTTATGTTCTCTAAGCTAATCTTTCCTGGCATCAAAATTTGTACTTCAGTTGAATTTGAAGGATTTTTTACAGCCCTAAGGTCTGTAGATTACATGTACCTGTTAATCTTATGCATTTAAAATATCAAAAAATGCATCCATTATTATTTGGACGTATTGCTCAATATCCTGTAACAGAACACTGTGTAAGTTTGTATAGTCCTGTTACTCCCACGAGTATCAAAGACTTCTTGCTTACTATCTGAACCATGACGACAGGGATCCATTATTGGCTTCCTCAAACCCAAGAAATGATATTTTTAGGAAAACAACACAAAATATGGCAGAAGTTAATAAAAACACTTCTGTAATACCTCACCTTTTGTTTTTCTGAACTGAAATATAAAATTCAAACACTGACCTTAGCTCCACACACTTTACACTTTGGTGCATCCTGACTGCCTTGAGTTGACTGAAATATAATAAAAATTACAACACAAATTGTATTGATTAATGGCTAGTTCTGGTATCTGATTAAAATAAATCTCCAAAAGATATAACTTCCGTGATATCTGAAGGCAAATTTTAGAAATTAACCAAAAATTCTTCCTCTTACAAACATTTCAACATCTGCTAAGTAAAAAATACACCAAAGAATGCCTCATTCTACAGATACAAAGACAAAGCGCAAAGGGCGAGATAGAAATGCAGTCAAAACTAAGACAGTCAACCATTTTACTACAGTATTTATGATATATTTGGATGTTATTGCGGGGAATTGCGGGTCATAAATACCATCTGGGAAGTACATGTAACAAACATAAAAGAGCACGATTGCCTGGCACAGCACAAACATACACCCACGTGTACAAAACATACAACTTAAAAATACCAGAATATCATACCGTCAAAAGCCATCTACGCAGACAGTCATGGTGAACTGCAGATACATCTCCCTTGCATTGACAGGGAAATATTATCGGTCCTTTTTCTTTGTTATGTGGATCATAACAAATCCAACATTCGTATTTTGGTTCTTCTGTAAATTTGAAGTGAATAAGTTTTACGTTACACACTAGTAATAACTTTACCAATATCGGTAAGATTGGTAACAGACAGGTAAAAATAAGTTTCGATATAGAGCTCTTAAAATGGTTTGCACAATGACTACACAAGAAATGAAAAAATGCATCCTGCTAACAACAGCTCTCTATATGTCTCACTATTTTTCTATTCTTGCATCTTGACGATTTTTTGCTCACACTAAGTCTATGTTTTATAAAACATTTGATCCTTCTTTCTTTTTCTCTCAACATCACATTTTCGAATTCGCAAGTTTTCTTGGGCAGCCCAGTTTGTGAGTTTTGTTATCCTCTTGTTTCACTATCATGTTAATGAATGCCAAACCAACCTTGCTTAGCTCCCACTGCCTGGTAGTCCATGTGATCACTGTCAGCCAGGAGGGGGCGGCGTTCCTATTGGGAGCAGCACCTTCTGTTAATTCTTACCCTTCCCCTACTAACACTCAATTATTTGCAGGCTATGTGTGGTTTACAAATACCTTTAATAACTAATACATATTAAAAATATAAAACTTTTTTTTTCCTGCGCAGGTACAGCAACGAATGCTGCAGTCTGATTGGCTCTTTAAACGGTCCAGATGGGCATGGTGATGCTTTTGCAAGCTTTTGCACTTTGTAAACAGTTGTTTCAAACAAATTAAGACTTTTTAGTAGATTTTTCTATTACAATAAAAAGCCTGGAAACTACACTGAAATATAAAGTGTTTCCTCACCTTTAATACATTCCATAGCTTTGCGGGATGTGTGAGTTGCAGAGAAGGAAAAAAAACTTAACGGCTTATAAAAGTGATTTGAAATAGAAAAAGTAGTAAGTTATTTGACGGCTAAACATTGGTCCTATATGATAAATAAGTAAAAGACCTGTGTTCGTAAATCTATTCAAAGACAACGGCTTTAATTTTTCATCTAACCGTTAATAGAAAGCCTACGACCACAGGTCTTTTACTTCATTATCACAGTAACGTTGATAAACGATACAAACACTGTCTTGTTAACACTATAATCTACCGTTCGTATCGTTTATCGTCAAGTCCACAAGCCTTTGAATCTGAATCTGACAAATTTCGCTCAGTGTTTTCTAAATTGTGTTATCCCAGCAACCTGATCAATCACTGACATATTTTCTAGTTTTAACAAAAATTTGGATACAAATAATGCTAACAATGCAATTAGTAACAATACCCAGAATGTGAGAATTGTGCTGCCATTCAAAGATCAGGCTTCGGCAGGTTTCGTAAGAAGCAACTTAAATCACTTAGCAATAACATTGGTATTAACATACAAGCAGTTTTTAAGAGTAGATCCATTCAGGATGTTTTTCGACCTAAAGAAAATAAGCCGGCGATAGAAATCAAAGCGTGGTGTATTATCTTAAATGTGATCAGTGCAAAGCGGATTATGTTGGCTATACACGTCGACACTTACACCAGCGGATAGCAGAACATAAATATTCTGCAGTTGGCAAACACATTGCCAAGATTCACAAAAGTAACTATTAAGACTCCGAAAAGAATTTTTCAGTCTTAAAAAGGTATCAATCCAAATTTGACTGCTTACATTTTGAAAGGTTATACATAAGGTATTTGAAACCTAGCCTTAACACCCAAGGTGGCTCGGTCTAGGCCAAATTGTTTACATAATTGTTCTTTAAAGTTTTTCAATTTTTTTCTCTGGGATATCACATAATTTTTTAAGTAGCATTCCAATAAGGTTTGTTATAGCATATATAGCTTGAAATATCTTTTTACTCTTAGTTTGATGCTGTGATACTGTCGAAATGTCATGTTAATCTTTTTTATATACCTTTTAAAATTTTTGTACTTTTCATATTTTTATATTTTTAATGCGTTTTGTACTGTCACATGTTTTTATAATTAAAATTTTGAAAAAGTTACTGCTACTACTATCAATAACATATAATTCTATAAAATTTAATCATTTTATTCTGATCGAGCTAGCTCAAAAATTCTTGAGCCTATCACGCCATCCATCACGGTCATGCATCACGGTCGGAAGGACTTCAGGGAGTTAGCCGTGTCTCTGCATAGCCGATCAATGTAGGTGGTTGCTGGACGAGATGTCTGGGATGGGTCTATAGAGCTGTGATTACTTGGATGCCGTCTCCAAAAGATATTAAGTACAGCTTTAACACTACCCTTGTGTACTAGTGGTAGAAACCACTGACATCCTGGAAAGACAGGAAGACATCTTGGAAAGACAAGAGGACAGCCCAGAGAGACGGGATGACAATGGGAAAGACCGATGGATACACTGGGCTTATATACTACCCGTGTATCTGTAAAGCCAGTAACGTTGATTATTGTCAATGACAGCCCCATGATTGACTGAGAGGGGGGTAGAGGATTAATCAACCATGGATAATCAGGATATGGACAAAGGAACGGAAATAGGTCTAGAAATACGGAATTCAGATGGAATTGAAAATGGCTTTGAATGCAAGCAAAGCCGCAGAACATTTCGATCAGAGGTAGGGCTATAGATTCATCAAGGCAAAGTACGTAAAAACCATAGTGGACAGATACATGCAACTACTGAAGATTCTTCTAGACAAGAACAGTTAGAGAAGGATTCTTTTCCACTAGAAGAGGTAACGAAGAAACCAAAGGTTCTTTGGCCTGCAGCAAATGAAAATGCCAGTTACAAAAGCTTGGAGAAAAAAGTGTATCAGAAGATATTTAAGTGGAAGGGATCAACAGAGGAAAAATTACAGAAGCTCGCAAGTGCCATATATGAGACAGGCTTTGAGTTGTTTGAGGTGAAAGAAAAAGGAGTGATGCGGCCAAAAACAACGAAAACTGAAAACAGGCGTGAAAGGAGGATAAGACAGCCGAGGAAAGAAAAGAAAAACACAAGGAAAAATGGAGAGAGGCTAGAGCCGAGGAGAAAGAGGGATTATTAGTACTGTATGATGATCTCAAGAAAAAGAGTCGACACATGCGAAGATACATCCGGCAAGTTGAGAGGAGGAAGGAAAGTAAACGTGCGCGTGAACGCTTCCTGAAGAATCCTTACGAGTTCTAAAAGAACTTATTCACGGAAGCAAGAAGTGGCAAACTAACGTGTACCAAAAAACTTGATAATCACATGCAAAAAATATACAGTGACCCAGAACGTAATGAGCCATTACCACCCATCCAAGAGTTAAAACATCCCACAGGACCTGGTGTCAAACTCCAGCTCGGGGATTTCAGGGAGAATGAAGTAAATATGTTTGTAAAGAGAGCAAGGGCAAAAAGTGCACCCGGAGGTGATGGCATATTCTACAAAGTTTACTAAGACTGTGACATGCTGCGTAACAAACTTTTCTTGTTGTTGCGAGTTCTATGGCGCCGGGGTAAATTAGTGGATGTTTGGTGCAAAGCAAAAGAAATATATCTACCAACGGAAACAGATGTGGAATTGATTAGTCAGGTTAGGCCTATTTCATTCCTGAATGTAGATGGAAAGATATTATATGGCTATTCTTGCTAAGAGAATAGTGACATATTTGCAAAGTAATGGGTATATAGTCGAAAGCATCCAGAAAGCCGGGACACCTGGAATACCAGGGTGTAATGAACCATATTTTTCAATCTGGGGGTTATGCAAGACGATAAGAAGACGAAAAGCGACTTGTATGTGTGTGGCTTGATCTGGCAAATGCAATGGTTCCGTACCACATGAACTACTAATGAAGGCTATGGATTTCTTCTACATTCCACAGAACGTTAAAGACCTGATGAAAAACTAATATGATAATTTCAAGACGAGGTTCACGGTGCAGATATTCACAACCAATTGGCACCGTTTAGAGATTGTAATTGCTACTGGTTGTACAATTTTGGTGATCTAGTTTGTATTGGTTATGGAGTTGCTACTTAGATCAGCCGACTGCTCAGAGGAAACAGCTAGAGTGAGGTCACCAAAGAAGGCATTAATGGATGATATAACCATACTAACCAGAGACCAACAGGCAATGCAGAGTGTTGGATGACCTAATAACTTGGTCGAGAAAGTGTTTTAAGGCAAATAAGTCGCTTAGTCTAACATTATCTAAAGGGCGCCACAGACAGGTGAAATTTGTAATAGCAGGAGAGACAATGCCAACAGTTAAAGAAAAGACTGTATAGAGTCTAGGGCGGTGGTATGGTGGAACTTCGTTGGATAGGAGTCGAGGCATTGAAATTCAGAAGCAAGCAGAGGAAGGCTTGAAGGCGATTGATAAATCAAAGCTACCTGGCAAATATAAAATCTGGTGCCTACAGTTTGGATTGTACCCTCGTCTGTCTTGGCCCCTATTGATTTACAAAGTGGCTTTGTCTCGAGTGGAAATTATTGAGCAGAAGTGCAGTATTTGTATCAGAAAATGGTTGGGCCTACCATGCATGATCAACAGTTCGGCGCTGTACAGAAAGAGGTTCGTCACAACTACAATGACAGCAATCAGTGATATATAATTACAAATCAGGAAAAGTGCGGACCGTAATATAAATAATATGATGTTGAGGTAGTCCAGTGATGCTGAGATACGAGACAATCCACCAGATGTCAAGAGAGCGAAGTAATGGAGTTCAGAAGATGATACTGATGACATAATTGCTTCCTTAGAACATAGAGACATAGCTCAGAGTCCCCCCTCAGTACTGGTAAAAAAATTCCATGACTTTTTTGAAACACACGACAAAGTGGCTACCGTCTATCGACGCAGTAGCCACAAAAAGGAAAACAAAAACGGCGGGATATGTCACGTGATTACTGGTCATCACCCATGATGATATCATACCCTGCCAAGTTCCTTTCGCTTTTGTCCTAATGATATACAGGTACATTTTGGTAGCCCTACCCCCTCCTTTTGAGCCAAAACATACTTCTTTTTTTTTCGGGTGTACTCCCGCCTATACATGGCAGAATTTTTAATCACGGCACGGTCTACTGTTTAATGTTGTTTCTGTAAGCTAATTAGCTATGACAGCATCATGACGTCAAAATTTGCATATTTTATTGCTTTTTCAATTAAACGTTTATATTGCGAAAAAGGTTTATTTATCATATTAATGCTCTTAATCTTTTAATTATGTTGCAGCACACGTATATTGTCAATAAATAGCATAATTGCAGGGTTATGACGTCATTGATCACTATTTTTTTCTTTACTCTATTTATGATATCCTGGGTTTAGATTCATTCTGATCAATTTTTCGTGTAATGTTTTCTGAATAGTAAGCTATTGATTAGGTAAAATAAAACATGGTTAACAAATACTTTTATTTAGTTACCATAGCAACAGCAACATTGCACTAGTTTCCACAGCAACAGTAATAACTGTAAGTTATGGATATATGACTGGAAAATATAAAAATTGCAGCAAATAAGAGCTAGCATAAGGCAATTCCGTGACTCAATCCCGAAAATAATATAGCGTTTCAAAAAGTTAAGGGTGCTTTTTGCTATGGCAAATTAAAAAACTAGGTATGCAAGGCATACAGCTTTTGCATTTACTTTAGTTTGGTTATTATATATCTTTAAGAGAAATGCATTAATGTAGCAAACTGAGGGAGACGAAACGATCATAGTTTTTCACATTATATTATCACTTTATTCAAAGTAATTATATATTACAAATGTGACGGTTGCCAATCAAAGAAAATTTTTATTACTCTTTCTAACTGAAGTCGAAGTGTTTAGTGCAATCTCTCAGTAATTGTGCTAATAAATAATATAATTAACGAGCTCGTTACGCATTGCTTCCTTTGTTTTTAGCCCAAAACGATGCTAGACTGCAAGAATGGAGCACTGATACTTTTGCTGACATCAACATTATAAAAAATAACAGGGTCTAGGTTTGTTTCGACATTGTTAATGAGTCAAATTAATTCGGGAATGTAGATGCAATACAAAGTTAAAGAAATCTGAGTTAGCCAAAGGCAATTCATTTAGAAAGTTTCAAATTAGCATGTCCGACCAAAAATGGTCATAACTCTTTCATTTTTTAGCGTAAAGCCTGAAACTGTAAACAAATTTTAGCGGAACAATAAGTAATCATTTCCAATCAATAAAGTCGTTATTTTTTTTTTTGCTAAAAGAATAGCCAAATATTTATCGTTTTATGCATTTTTCCCAGAATGCATTGCTTTTAAAAACTTTATGAATTAAATGTTTACATTCGTAAACTACCCGATTTGGCAATATCAGTTACGAATATATTATCTTAACATGATTTTATAAGTTTTTTGATACAATTATAAATATTGAAAAAGTGTCCCTCCAAATCGTGGTCACCATGGCAACAAGCGACCCAGTTTGCCATTGAAACTTATTTTAAAATGTTGGCAAGAACAACAACAACGAGTAGGGTACATACTTACCTAGGGAGTAAAACTGATTCTACCAAAAAAAGCGAAAATTCGTAGAGCTAAAGCCTGGGTTGCCTTAAATAAAATGGAGGTAGTATAGAAAACAGTTCTACCGGACAACGTCATATGTAGCTTCTTAAGTTCAAGCCACTGTAAAGTCTGTTTTAATGTATGGTGCCAATATAAAATATATATATCACCAAAACGCCCAGTACCTCAGTTTAACAAAAAATAATATAGTATTAAGACTGTAACTGAGGTTGATTTAAATAAACTGAAAACCACGTCCTTTCAAACTGATCAGCTCCCCAACTTGCAAAATAACTCTAATACGTATTTTGGTGTCTCTTACCCCTGCATTCTCTACAGGTTTCAGCAATTTTCCAGGGTTTAAAATCCACAGCTGGTGAGGACTAAAGAAAGAACAGCTATGTCACCTCACATGACTCAATTGACACATAAAATATTAAAATAAAGACATGAGATATAAAAACCAACCTTGTGTATGTTATTATACTAATCACAACTACAATTTAAACACAAAATATTTATATATAAATATAAACTTAAGAATGCAGTGTAGTCATCATACACAATTTCTTCTAACATTGATTATTTCCAAGCAGATTGTTTCAAATTATTTTAATTATTACAATTTTTTAAATTTTGTTCTCAAAATGACGAATTAACTTCACCGCAATTTCTGTAGCGTTAAGTAAATGAGAACTCTTGCCTACCACTACACAGTGGGCTTATCCTCCACAGCCATTAGTTAGCCCACAGCAGATATAAGCACATACTATAGTGTTAAGAAAAGGAGATCTCTAGTCTACACAGGTCTGCACAGGCCTCTTCTCCGCCAGTCATTGGTTAGTTTGCAGCAGAAGCATGCACTACAGTGCTAAAGAAATTTCTCTGACTTTAAGCAGAATTCCAAAATTTCCCTGACCAAATGCAAAAATCACTGACTTTTCCCTGACCTTGAAAAATTTCGTTTTTCCCTGACTTTTCACTGACCGTGGCAACCCTGCAGGAGGCGTATCCACCACAGTCACTGGTTAGCCCGCAACAGAAGCACCTGTTATAGTGTTAAGGCCAATGCAAACGGAAGCAACAAGTGCCAACACTGTTGGGTTCAACAAAATTGGGAGTTGTTGGCCATTGTTGCGTGGTGCATTGAAACAAATGCAGCAACTTCCAACATTGTCGACAATCGACTAGAGAAATGATGCATTCTGGGACAGTAAGACCCATGAAATGAATGGACGTAACATTCCCCAGCATTGTTGTGAGTTCCATGCAAGCTGGTGCAACATGTTGGCGTTACGATTTAGCACGCAGCAGGAGCACATACTATAGTGACAAGCAGATGAGAGCTCTAGTCTACCCCTGCAAAAGGAGGCTTATTCCCCTGCAGTTACTGGTTAGCTCGCAGCAGAAGCACATACTATAGTGTTAAACAGATGAGAGCTCTAGTCTACCCCTGCAAAAGGAGGCTTATTCCCCTGCAGTTACTGGTTAGCTCGCAGCAGAAGCA
>JAOBYJ020471321.1:0-13203 GCA_025403565.2 Palythoa heliodiscus | reverse complement strand
TGAGACACAGTAAGTGGAAAAAACAACAAAGCAGGAGAAAAGTAAACAAAGAACACCAAAGGTGTGATAAGAGTTAAGTATCTGTATGTTTATATCAGGGTTCTCCCAAGTGAGACACAGTAAGTGGAAAAAACAACAAAGCAGGAGAAAAGTAAACAAAGAACACCAAAGGTGTGATAAGAGTTAACTAGCTGTATGTTTATATCAGGGTTCTCCCAAGTGACACACAGTTAGGGGAGAAAAAGACACAGTAGGTGGAGAGTAAGCAATGAACACCAAAGGTGTGATAACAGTAAATTATCTGTATGTTTATATCAATTTTTTCAAAGTGAGACATAATAGGGGAGAAAAAAATAGAGTGGGTGAAGAGTGAGCAATGAATATGTAAGGTGTTAAAGAGTTCACTAGATGCATGTATGTTTATATCAGGGTTCTCCCAAGTGAGAAACAGTAACGGGAAAAGATAGAGTAGGTGGAGAGTGAACAACAAATACCAAATATGTGAGCTTTCTGAGGCAGGGGGGTAGGATGGGATGTGCTCCCCCTGGAACATCTATAGACTTACACTGACTGAGTTTGAAAAAGTAAAAAGAAGCTAGCGAAAAAGATTAAACTTTTTAATATTTATTATAAAAAGGAGCTAGTTACAGAAAATAAAAAAAAAATCTCCAAAATATTACTTAACTATTAATCATGTATGAGAAGTAATAGGGAACTACAGAAACGTTGTAGCCAGCTTGATTGACTCAAGTATAAAATGGAGAGAATCAACAGTCATCTTTCCTTTAGAATGGAAAAGCAGAAAAAAAGTTAACTCTTTAAGCCCCAGACACGACAAATGACGTGTTGGTAAATTCTCCCAGCTGAATTCCATACTTTCTATATAAGTAGTTTGGGAGAATTGGCTTTTCAACTTACACAGCTTTTTCCACTTGATCAATTCCTTATTTCTCATTACCAGTTATATCATTTTGCTTGAGTTATGTAAGGAGAAGTTAGATGTTGACAAATTACCCGGGGCTGAAAGGGTTAATAATGCCTTTTCCTCCTTCAAACTGTTTGTCCCTCTGAATGCTTAAATCCTAAAACAATGCATGGTCATTATTATGATTTGAACCGCGGTTATATGCAATGACGTTATGATACGATCCTCGCGGTTATGAACGCAATTTAAGCAATTACGAAAGAGAAGCCACAAAAAAATTTAAGCTTTAACGGGATTAGAACCCGTGACCTCTGCGATAAGTGCTCTAACCAACTGAGCTATGAAGCCACATCTGTTGGGAGCAGGTTAATTTTAGAGGGTCCATTTATGCCATGTGAGTTGTACAATAATTATTACCAATTGTACCAATTGTACTGTACTGCACCGGTATCGCAGAGGTCACGGGTTTGAATCCCATTGAAGCCTGAATTTTTTTCAGGCTTCTCTTTCGCAATTGCTTAAACTGTGTTCATAACAGTGAGGATCGTATCATAAGGTCACAATGCATGGTATTCTTACGTACTTCTCTAAAACTGATCTAAGGTATCCAACCACATCCTTTGTTCTCTTTCTCTCCAAGACACTGGGGTCAATGTCCTGCAGTTGGAGGCCCTGGTACTGAAGGTCCCACAAATCAGATAGCAGCCCCAGCTCTGGTGGCAACTGTGTCACCTCTGTGTGGTTTAGGTGGAGAGCTCCTAGTTTAGATTGTATGCCGATATCACGTGGCAGAACAGTGATTGGGTTATTACTAACATACAAAGTCTGCAGGCTTGGAAACAAGATGTGACCAGCTTTCGTCTTTCTAGCAACTTCTTTGTCCGACAACAGCATTGACCCTTTTCCTCTTCTTGGATTTCGGGCTGCTACACAGTCAGACGAAAGTCTACTTCGGTTTGGTAGGATGAGATAAAGTTCTTTAATATGATTGTTACTGAGATCTAACCTCTTTAAATTGCGCAATGTTTTGTGTCGCGCATGACGGCAAATCCTGTTACCTGATGAATGAATTCTTGTATCATCACCACTCACTCTTCTTCTGATCGGTGGACGGTCCCCCTCAGACACACTGTAACAAGGTCTGCTCGATGTGCCGTTTAAATCACCAAATGGTCGGAAGCATTTCAGTTGATTTTGTGACAAGTCTAGAGAAGAAAGTGAAACAGGAAATATGGCCAAGCAGTTCAGTTCTGATATATTATTGTTTGACATTATTAAAGTTGAAAGATTTGGAGCAAGACAAGGGAGTCCTTGTGGTATATCTCGAAAACAATTGCTTGTAAGATCAATCTTCATCAGTGTGGAGCCCTTTTTAAGCTCTATTTCTTCATCATCAGATTCAGAATCTTCAATTTCATCTCCAGCACTTGTTCCCCAAAGTTGTCTGTGACAGAAAACCTTTAAATGCTGTGGTTTTGCATGAGGAGCATCTTTCTCCCCATTCTTCTCAGGAATCTTGTTTCCATCTGAAGCTCTAAAAACACCAACAATATCACAAAGTTATAAGCTAAGTTTACAAGCCTCTTGGTTTCTTTGTGGACTTCCTTGCCTATTTTTAGCTACAATATTTAAAACTGTATGGATATATGTTTGTATAAAAGGCAAAATCATCATCAATCATCATCACCATCATTCATCATCAACAATCATCATCATCATCAACAATCATCATCAATCATCATCACCATTATTCGTCATCAACAATCATCATCATCAACATTAACAATCATCACCATTAACAATCCTCATCATCATCAATCATTAATCATCATCAATCATCAATCATCATCAATCATCACCATCATCATCATCACCATCAGCATTATCATCATATTTCATCATCACCATCACCATCACCATCAGCATCATCATCAATCATCATCATCAATCATCACCATCACCACCACCGTCATCAATCATCATAATCATAATCATCAATCATAACCATCATCATCAATTATAATCATAATCATTATCATCAATCATTAATCATCATCAATCATCATCCATCATCAATCATCACCCATCATCATCCAATATCATCATCATCATCATCGATCATCGTCATCACCATCACCATCACCATCACCATCAATCATCATCAATCACTATCAATCATCAATTAATCAATCAATCAATCATCGACACCATCATCATCAGACATCATCATTTATTAGTCTCAACATTATCATAATCAATTGTCATCATTATCAATCATCATCATTATCATTATCAATCATTATCATCAATTATAATCATCATCAACTCAGTTCTATTATCTAACAGCTACCGTCGTATAGATCTCTATCAACATCTTTATTATAACCAGCATCAATCATCACCACCAATCATCATCATCATCATTATCAACAATGATCATCATCAATCATCATCATCATCACCAATCATCATCATTATCAATCATCATCATCATCAACCATCATCAATCATCATTACTATCATTATCATTATCATTATCATCATCATCATCATCATCATCATCACCATCGGAGCCAGAAGCTGCCAGATTTCTCATCGGGTTACTAAGTTGAGTCATCTCAATGTTTTTGCGTTCAGAGAAACCAATTCTGGAATCCATGGCAATGGTACAGCTGAGCTTTGTATCTCAGTTCTCAATACATGTTTATTATTTTCCATAAATTAAAAAATGAGAAGATGCTAAAAAACTGCTTATGGTTAAAAGGATAATAAATCATGGACCAAGTTTGCACAAACCTAGGTCGACAGTATATAACTGACAATTATACCATATTAATAAACATTACAATAATTTTTATTATTTATACTCGGACAATTATGATTAACAGAAATTAAATAATATTTAACTCACTTTGCAGCTGCATCTGAAGAGTCCTTGTTGGGATTTAGGATCTTTGATCTTGGCAACGATGATGTCTTTCCAAGTTTAGCCTTACTAGACTTTCCTCTTGCTTTGAAGAGTGGTAAATTTTTTAAATAGTTTCCTTTCAGATCCAAATTTCTAACTGATGGCGAAGACCACATGGCAAATGGTAAACTGTCAATGTCATTAAAGGAAGCATTTAAATACTTCAATGACGGCAATTCAAACACACAACTTGGCAACGTTGTCAGAGAATTGTGATGAAGTTCTAATTCTTCCAAATATGGGCATTCCCAGCTGGACTCCTGATACGTGAAATCTGCATCACGGTTCTCAGTGGATTCTTGGCTTTGAAGGATAGTATGGCAATCAGGTTGTGATCTGTACAACTTTCCGTTAAGTTGACCATTTGCTAACCCATTACACTCTTCCTTTTCTTTTCTTTTCCCAGGTGAAAGACTTGGCAACACTGTAAGATTATTCTCAGAAACATTCAGACTTCTCAGTGACGGCAGCTGAAACACATTAAGTGGCAGTTTTACAAGCTTATTGGATGAGATATCAAGCCTTGTTATCGTTCGAAGAACTGGGTGCGTTGCAGTAGTTCCTGGTTCAACATTAGGATTGATGTATTTTGCAGCTTCAACAATCCACATGGGATGAACCAATGAAAGTTTCATACTGTTCCACACAACTGCTACAGCCTTTGCATTTTTCCAGCTTTCCTCAGACATGTAGCTATGCCGATGGCTGTGTAATTTGTGTTCATTGTCAACATTAACACCTAAAAATCAGCGTACAAGTCAGTTTCTTACAGGTCTAATAAGATATTATTGAAATATTTTGGTTTCGGAGTTTTACATAAAACTTAAGAGATATAGCTTGCTTTTATAAAAAATAAAATAATAACAACTATGAACGAAGGAGCCCAAAGTTTAAAATAAAGGTGAACGAGGGATAGGATTTTTAAAACAGAGGAGAGGAGATCAGGACTTTCAAGAGGGAAAAGAAAGATGGGAAGATGGGGTGGATAAGATGTTAAGACAGAAGAAGGGCCTGGATGCGAAAGCAAGAAGAGGGGGAATATATTTAAGTGGAAGGAGTGGGAGGAGTAAGAGGACGTCACAATGAAATAAAAAAAAGTGAGCATGGCTGGAGACAATATTCAGATGGCAAGATGGGATAGGGTAAGGGCATGTTGCTCAAATGGGAGGAGGAAAGGGCAGGATAATCAAATTGGAGAAAAGGGCATGAGATCAGGAAGGACATTCAACAGACTGGAGGGGGGAATATGTTCAGGTGGGGGAAGGCTAGAAGATAGTCCAATGAATCCATAGGGGGGGCTGGTAAAACGATGTTTAAGATCGAAGAGGGGAGAAGAAGTGCACATACGTATATTTAAATGGGGTAGCGGTATAAAAATGATATTTAAAATGGAGAAGGAAAAAAGATAAACGATGAAAGAAGAAGATTTAAATGGAGGTTATTGCATAGATAAAGATTTGAAAATTTTGGATTTCAGAAAACTAGTAATGGTAAGGGAGCACCAAAAATGTTACAAGCACCAGCTAAATATTGTGTTTTTCTATCATTGTACCCATTACATTTCAGTGTTAACTTTCCAAAGATAAACATACCCTGTTGAAGCAGCACTGCAGCAAGTGGAATGTTTAATGATTTAATTGCCTTTGTCAGGCACTTATGGTCCAGATCCTTTGCACCCCTACTGCATAACAAAGACACCATCTCCAAATTTCCCGTTGAACAAGCAATCTCAAGAGGGCTCATTGATGGTTGTCCAATGACCTCTCCTACATCTTCCTTGTTATAACCTTGCTCAGCACTGATGGGCAGATTGACATCTACATTATGCTCCAGTAAAAGCTTGGTTATTTCTACGTGGTCGACAGTGATTGCATCATGAAGGGCTGTTCTACCCATAATGCTCCTGGCGTTGACATCAGTTTGCAGTATTGCTTTGCAAGGACCCTTGCTGTAAAAATACCCTTATTAACTTCATTATTTTAACCTACCATAATTTTATATAGTATCATTTTACATATTTCAAGCCCTGTACACGATGCAGAATTAATTGTACTGTCGAACCTCTATATAACGGCCCTCTATTAAGCAGCCACCCTCTATTTAACGGCCACTTCTCAAAGTCCCTAAATATTTTTCAGTCATTTACTTTAAATTGACTCTCTATTAAGCAGCCACCTCTACTAAGTGGCCGCAGCCAACCCTGAGAGGTTTGCTTTTTCGTATGTTTATTTACCTTTATTAAGCGGCCACCTCTAAAAATGTTTGTCGTTTTTTTTGCTCCAAGAGAGATAAAATATGATACGGGAGTCATTTTAAGCAGTATCGCTTACTTTACTTTAACCTAGAATGTCATTTAACAAGAAAATAGAGTCAGTTTTTAAGTCCACTAAATCAATAGAACTAGACATGTTCACTTCAAATTTGAGTACGTTTCTTTTGTTCTTGTTTTCAGTGATGAGTTTAGGTTCTGTTCGTGTTATTTCAGTTTTGTTGCGTTTTAATATTTGATGGTATTAAAACCAATAGACAAACAATTGACCACACCCAAGGTTCGTTTTTGATGAACCTCTATTAAGAGGCCACCCTCTATGCAAAAAAAAAGAACATGAACATCGCTCCCACAAATTCGTGGTCGCCATTGCTGATGACCGCTGACCGCCTCGAAAAAAAAAGAACATACCACTGGTGTTTACAAGAAAGCAATTGTTCAACAACTCCAAGATGCCTCCCAGACACAGCAGAATGAAGAGGGATCATTCCGCTGGATGTACGAGCATTCACATCAATACCATTACATGGCTGAAGACAAATGTCATTTTCCCTGCAAAGAAAGAACAGACAAAAAATATTATATTAATTTGCATCCATTCTAAAAGTGCACAATAGACTATTATATACAACATCATATGTTCATACCAGTCTTAAGGATATCATAATTGTTTTTATTTATTATAAATTATATACTATACAATATCATATAATATTAAAATATATATTAGATAACACACAAGTAAACAACGATTTTCTCGCATTCTTAAGTTTGCTTTACGACTTGGTTAAATCACCTCCACTTCTGTGAATAACTGTTAACTCACAGATTCACTCCCAAATAAGCAACAAAAAACACACAGCACTAACATACAATAATATTTTATCGAACTTGGCTCTATTATAACACACATGGCACATACAATAACTATTCATCAGCATGTGTAAATATTTCAGAGACTACTAACATAAAATTGAATAAGTGAAGCAAATTCAAGTTGTAGTATTTGAATTATTTACGTAATCCAAATTGCACAAACAAGCCATTCAATAGGCCTTTTGCAGTTAGAGGTCACATGACCACACCTACCTTAAATTTATTAGCTATGACAGAATGATGTTCACAAATGGAAAGAGCAGATTAACATCAGTTAGAAGGCGTACTTTCAAGTCTCAACTTTAAGTATTTCAAAAATGACAGCGAATATAAAATCAAAATTTTTCTAAGGAAGTGTATGAAAATGGTACTGGAGAGCAAGGCTTGTTCTCCAGTCATACAAATCCTTAAAAAATATCCCATTTACTGTTGCTTACCATTTTTTACATATTTGAAGTCAATTGCTGACACTTTGCCATTTTACAAATGTCAACCTGCACTTTCCATTTCTGGATATCATATTGTTATAGCTGATTGATTTAAGGTAGCTGTGGTCACATGACCCCCAGCTGCAAAAGGCCTATTACTTGCTAATAATACGCATTCAAACTATTTGTTCACAAAAAGAAAAGGTGTGCACAAGGGGCATCAGGTGCAGTAGGAAAACAAGGAAGCAGAGTTGAAAATTAACTGACACGTTTATTTTGAACCATGTGTACAATCAATGTTGGTGCATGTAGAATGAAATCATCATTGCAGTCAGCAAACCTGGCTGCCATTTTGTTTGTTGACAGTAAATGCAAATAACATGCAATTGCACTGTTCTTGTTTGGTATTGCACTGTTTGGGATTAATTGACATACTCTCAGCCAATCTGATTGCAGTAATTTTTCCATGCAAATGGTTAACTCACTCTGGGACTTGAAGAAGAATCTTTATAATGGCCTGTTGTCCCTCCCCTGCGGCAGCATGGAGGGGAGTTGACACCTCCATTCTAGTGGGTACATTGACAAGATCTGGCATTCTGTTGACTAAAAGCCTGGCAACTTCAATGTGTCCATTGAAACAAGCAGCATATAGGGGTGTTATCCCAGTGTAAGTATTTGGAGAGGCATCAGCTCCCAAGTCCAGGAGTAGTTTGACAATGTCTAGAAATCCCCCAGCGCTGGCCCTTGGAAAATACAAAAAATTAGACAAATGACAAAAGAAAAATATAAAACAAGGAAGTAAGAAGGATGGGATGGAGGCAAGAAGGAAGGCAGGAAGGAAGGAAGGAAGGCAGGAAGGAAGGAAGGAAGGCAGGAAGGAAGGAAGGAAGGAAGGAAGGAAGGAAGGAAGGAAGGAAGGAAGGAAAGGAAGGAAGGCAGGAAGGAAGGAAGACAGGCTGGAAATAAGAAAGGCAGGAAGAAAGGATGGAGGACCGAAAGAAAGGAAAGCAGGAAGGAAGGAAGGAAGGAAGGAAGGAAGGAAGGAAAGCAAAAATGAAGGCAGGGTAGAAAGGAAGAGAGGAAGGAAGGAAGGGAAAGAGAAAAAGAGGGAACTCATAAGAGTCCTCACCCAGAGGGAGATGAGTAAAAGAAGAACAAGAACAAGAAGAACAAGAACAAGAAGAACAAGAACAAGAACAAGAACAAGGAGAAAGAGAGAAGGAGGCAGAAAGGGAGGGAGGGACGAAGGGAAAAAAGATGGAAAAGGGGAATGAAAAGGGAGCGAGGGAGGCAAAAAGAAGATGTAGGAAAGAAGGGAAAGGAAGAAAGAAAGAAGGGAGGCAAATGTGGGAAGAAGGAAGGCAAAACAGAAAGAAGAAAAAAGAAGGTACAAAGGGAGGGAAAGACAAAAAGGGACAAGGAAAGAAAGGTAGAAGAAAATGAAGATAAAAAAGAAGGAATGCACGAAAGAACCAAGGAGGAAAATAAGAAAAATATTAACAAAGCAAGCAGGAAAGCAAGCACATTGGACAAAAAGGTAAGAAAAAATACTCACTTATAAAGTAGAGTGCTGCCACCCTGGTAAAGTCTATTGACAGCAACTGGGCTGACCTCATTCAAAAGATCTTTAACTTTCTCAAACTCTCCAGCTGCACATGCTTCAAACAGTTCTAGCAGAAAGGAAAACATCAAACATTTATCAGGCAACCTAAGCTTTCTTACTAAACTGCATTTGTCTGGATTTGGCTCTAGACTGCCATGCATCACATCATGTTTCAGACAGACTGAACTTTCCGACACTGGCAAAACAGCACTTTTTAAAACATAACCATTAAATCTACATGTCTGTAATTTAAGGTCCTACTAAATTTTAATGGAAAACTGGATAGTTCTTCAACTCACCTTGTAAAGCAACTTGTAGAAGTCAATGGTTTTACTAGTCATCTTTCACTAAAGCTAATTTCCGAAAAGCATTTGGAAGTGATGTTTCAAGGAGTGGAATCAACAATGGGCATATGAAGTTCAGTCGCGCCAAAGTTGATAACTATGTCTTGAAGTTTGCAATTTGATTCCCTAACTCACCATGTAATTGGCAACTTCATAACATAGTACCCAATTTCCCAACAAACTTCGTAATGCGGCACTGTAAAGTATGTAAAATCAACTGTAACATCTTAACAATGAAGCAACTTGTGTCATGTAAACCTACCACGAGCAACATCTTCTTCTCGTTGAGCTTTCTTGATATCTGTGCACAAAAAAAGGAAATTATTTTGTAGTATCTACCTTACTGACTTCTCTAGAACTCTTTCAAAAAACAAATAAACAGCTACTATAAATTTCAATACAAACACAAAACTTTTTAGTTTGGTTTGAAACAAACATGCTATGGTAGACACTGCTGCCTTTATTACATTGTGCTAAAGGATTTGATACAATAATTCCTCAATTAACCATACCCCAATTGATCGAACTTTGATTATCTGAACTGAAAACAGAAGCAAAAAAAAGGTTCAAAACCTAGCACAAAAATATTTTGTGGGTAAATTCGTCAAAAGCGATTCTTATTGTCAAAGTGCGAGAGTTCAATTTCTCATCACACATGACAAGGGATTTGGTTTGAGAACATAGGTGATTGATCAATGATTGCCCAATCATAAACAAAGAATTTGATTATCCAGTATTTTGGATTATCTGAATGGTTTTCCGAATTGTAATGTACCACTTGTTCAGATAATCGACGAAGTAAGTTGTATTCTGTTATCCATTCTTGGTGCTACATTTATAGGTCCTTGCACTTCATTACAAGACACCCCAAATAATGTTGTGATCCATTATCAGAGCTAAATCAGGTCCATAGTTTAATATGATGCCCCAAACAAAGTCATTATGTGTTATATGTTGTGATGAAAACAAAATTGGTTGCAGGATTTGCCTTTTCCTATCTTGCCTCACTGGTCTACGAACCAGTGTTCAAACTACAAAAGTCACTGGTGCTCAAAGAGTTTTAGTAGTCCGACTTTAGTTTTCAGTTTTTCTTGGTCGTAGACCCCATGGCTATTACTATGATAATGACACAAGACTAAAACTGCAGCATTTTTAAAATACTTTTGGAAGGGAAGATGGGAAGAGACTAGAGGGGGAGGGAAGATGGGAAGAGACTAGTGGGGAAGGGAAGATAGGAAGAGACTAGAAGGGAAGAGAAGATGGCAAGGGACTAAAGGGGAAGGGAAGATGGGAAGAGAATAGACAGGGAATGAAAGGTGAGAAGGGACTAGTTGGGGAAGGGAAGATGGGAAGAGACTAGTGGAGAAAGGAAGATGGGAAGAGACTAGAGGGGAAGGGAAGATGGGAAGAGACTAGTGGGGAAGGGAAGATGGGAAGAGACTAAAGGGGAAGGGAAGATGGGAAGAGACTAGAGGGGAAGGGAAGAGGGGAGGAAACTAGTGAAGAAGGGAAGATGGGAAGAGACTAGTGGGGAAGGGAAGATGGGAGGAAACTAGTGAAAAAGGGAAGATGGGAAGAGACTAGAGGGGAAGGGAAGATGGGAAGAGACTAGAGGGGAAGGGAAGATGGGAGGAAACTAGTGAAGAAGGGAAGATGGGAAGAGACTAGAGGGGAAGGGAAGATGGGAAGAGACTAGAGGGGAAGGGAAGATGGGAAGAGACCAGTGGGGAAGGGAAGATGGGAAGAGACTAGAGGGGAAGGGAAGATGGGAAGAGACTAGAGGGCAAGGGAAGATGGGAAGAGACTAGCAGGGAAGGGAAGATGGGAAGAGACTAGTGGGGAAGGGAAGATGGAAGGAAACTAGTGAAGAAGGGAAGATGGGAAGAGACTAGTGGGGGAGGGAAGATGGGAAGAGACTAGAGGGGAAGGGAAGATGGGAAGTGCTAGAGGGGAAGGGAAGATAGGAAGAGACTAGTGGGGAAGGGAAGATGGGAGAAAACTAGTGAAGAAGGGAAGATGGGAAGAGACTAGTGGGGAAGGGAAGATGGCAAGAGACTAGAGGGGAAGGGAAGATGGGAAGACTCTCGAGGGGAAGGGAAGATGAGAAGAGACTAGATGGGGAATGAAAGGTGGGAAGGGACCAGTGGAGGAAGGGAAGGTGAGAAGAGACTAGTGGGGCAGAGGTAGGTTAGAAGCAAGAGGGGTAAATGAGAAAATGGAGGAATAAAAAAGAAAAATAGGAAATAACTTTTTCTTACTCCCCTTATAAGATTGACAAATATCAATACCTTAGACCAGTGAAAAAATTTCAAATTGGTTAAGGGCCAAGTGCAAAAACAACATAAGCGACTTTTTTTAGAATTTCTAGAAATCAGGGTTTTGCATCATGAATTTGTTTGCATCTGAACAATGTCACCAGGCCACACTTTGTGTCAACTGTAGCTTTTACCGTGTTAGAGCTGCATGCACACAAAAAGAATTGCACCACATAAAGGAGCACGTCAAAAACTGTTCAATTCTATGAACTCACATCCAAAAGTCACTTATGTCATTTTTGTACTAGACCCTTCAATTTCTGACCAGAACAAATTTTCCATGCTTCCAAATCTTTTCAACTTCTTCTCCTAATTCTTCAGATACACTGTTGAGTGGGTTTCTACATTACTCTTACTTTCTTGTCTTTTCAAGTAGTTGGCACACTCTGCTTGGCTTTCAAAAACAGCGATCTCACATGCTGTTCTTCCATCTAAATTCTTTGTCTCCAATTTGGCACCTGCATCAACCAACAGCTTAAGGCATCTCAAATGCCCATTCCGGGCGGCAAAGTGTAAAGGTGTCTGGTAATAAAAAACGATTTGCAAATGTCCATATTATAAATACTTTCACATGACAATTGTTTATATAAATATGCACCTAATATAATTGGTTTTAGCAGAGTCAGAATGGACGAGTGGTATTTCTTATGCCACCCACTACTGTGATTCTGCTGAGCACTGCTAAATTCACCTTTGGTGTCAATTGATCTCAAGTGGGGAGGGAGCAGGATCTGTTGTGTGTGGTACACTATGAGAGCACTGTCAAATTCACTTTTGGGGTCAATCGATCTCTCAAGTAGAGAGGGAGCAGGATGTGTCATGTGTGTTACACTATGAGAGCGCTGCTGAATTCACCTTTGGTGTCAAGCGATCTCTCAAGTGGAGAAGGAGCAGGATGTGTTGTGTGCGTTACACTATGAGAGCACTGCTGAGTTCACCTTTGGTGTCAATCAATCTCTCAAGTGGAGAGGGTGCAGGATGTGTTGTGTGCGTTACATTATGAAAGCGCTGCTGCTGAATTCACCTTTGGTGTCGATCGATCTCTCAAGTGGGGAGGGAGCAGGATGTGTCATGTGTGTTACACTATGAGAGTACTGCTAAATTCACCTTTGGTGCCAATCAATCTCTCAAGTGGAGAGGGAGCAGGATGTGTCATGTGTGTTACACTATGAGAGTGCTGCTGAATTCACCTTTGGTGTCAATCAATCTCTCAAGTGGAGGGGGAGCAGGATGTGTCATGTGTGTTAGACTATGAGAGCGCTGCTAAATTCACCTTTGGTGTTAATCAATCTCTCAAGTGGAGAGGGAGCAAGATGTGGAGTGTGCATTACACTACAAGAGCACTGCTGAATTCACCTTTGACTCTGAGGGTTTTTATAAATTTCCTCCCTTTGCATTAATATAAGGCCAAGGGATGGAATATTTGATATTTGATGGGTAGGGGGGGGGGGGGGAGACGGAGCATTTGATATTTG
>JAOBYJ020470270.1:0-14355 GCA_025403565.2 Palythoa heliodiscus | reverse complement strand
AGCCCCTTGCCTTGTGTCCCCTCGCTCCTCACAAAATGGTCAACGCTCCTCAGAAAATGTATGTTTCACAAGTGCAATGGTGTGCAGTCACATACATTAACAAGTTTTAGCAAGTTTCTAGGATAAGTGCTGTACTAATAAAATGTATTATAAGTCCAAATAAATACACAGGGTGGTACATATGGTGAGTCTCAGTAGTGTAGTGGTTATCACGCCTGACTAATAACCAGGAGACGTGGGTTCGAGTCCCAGTCGGGGAATTAAAACCAATTGTTCCAGACAAGTGTGTTGGAAGGAAAAAAAAGATTCTATATTATTTATAACTTAGCTGTGGTTCCTTTCCTCGACGATAAGTATTTATTTGTATGAGTCCTAGAATAAAGGTTCTAAAGGCAGAAGAACACGCCCAAACGAAGAAAATTGGGTCCCAGTGATCATCCATGTTCAATAATTCTAAAGCTATGTCTAATGCTCAGATAATTAACATCATGACATAGGTCGTGCCTTCCCAAAAATATCCACGAATCAGTTTATCTCCTAATAGAAATGCAAACGACGTGTTCAGGATTATATTCTGGCTGATAATATAAAGTATTAAAAAAACTACAAAACTTAACATTTTAAACGCTATTTTAGCGGATAAGAATTACATTAACGGAACTTTTGATTAATTTGCCAATCATGAGGCAGGAAACAAAATGAATCACATGTGGTACACTACATATCGGCGTTTCAAAGAAGCTAAAACCTTTAAACAAAGGATACTGTCGAACCCAATCCGCTCAAGTTGTTGTTTCTAGAAGGGAAAAAAACTACCGATAGGAAAAACAAGAACAAGTATAGATCAAAGAGATCTGTGAATGAATCGTGGATACATTAAATTTTAATAAGACGCTCCGAAACGTCATTAATTATAGATTTAAAAACATGTTAAGAAAAACACAAATCTTTCGAGTTTTTCCAATAAACTCTGTCGGAGCTGGTGGGGAACAAGTTTCGTATATTGGTTACATTGAAGTGAGGGTGTCTTTCCCAGAAGAGGAGTTTGGCGTACTTTTGGGAGAAAGTGCTTTAGTATTAGTAGTACCCGATAATGATTATAACAGGCGCGTTCCCGCGGTAATAGGAACAAACATTGCAAAAGCATTTTATATTCAAGGTGTAAAAGAACATGGTACTGATTTCAGTCAAAAGGTGAAAATGTCATCCGCGTGGAAAAGGGCGTACGCATCAGTCCGTGCATGTGAGCGTTTTGACTCAAAACAGATAGAAGGAAAGGTGGAAATTAAGTCCACCCTACATCATGATGTGTTGTTAGGTGGCCACGAACGTACCGTTATATGGGGATTAACCCAGTTATATCCAGGGAAGGACAGCTTGGCGTGCTTAGAAGCAGTTGGGAACAACCTAGACCCAAGTCTTAACGTAACAACTAGTTTAATTTCACTTAAAAGAGGTTGTAAAAAATGCAAGGTACCCATAGAGATAACTAACATTTCCAATGAGCCCACCATTATCAGAGCAGGAGCAAAATTGGCTCTTGTCTCCTTAGTTTCGGCTGTCCAAGAGCCATTTGCAACTCAACAAATGGGTAACGCGAGCAGTAGTGATTAAGATAGTGTTCATGAATTGTTTGATCTGAGTGACACCCCCTTAAATACTGATCAGAAAAAGTGAGCGAAGGCCATGCTCAACCGCATGCATGACGTTTTCGCTGCTAATGCGCAAGACTTAGGCTGCACAAATGTTCTAGAACATGAAATCCGCCTTGCAGATGAAAGCCCATTTAAAGAAACTACCCGGCGTGTTTTCCCTAGGCAACTAGAGGAGTTTAAGGGTGCTCTCCAGGATCTGTTAAATTCGGGGGTAATTAAAGAATCAAAAAGTCCTCACCTCTTCAGTTGTCCTAGTTCGTAAAAAAGACAACACTTTACGGGTATGTGTTGATTTTCGCAAACTTAACTCCAAAACAATCAAAGATTCCTACCCTATACCAAGAGTCGCGGACACACTTCAAGCTCTGAGTGGTACCAAGCTGTTTTGTACCCTTGATCTTCAAAGTGGCTACCTGCAAGTTAAAGTCTTGGAGAAGGACCAGCCAAAGACCGCCATGACTACCCCTTTCGGATTGTACCAGTTTACCAGAATGCCATTCGGTCTTACGAACGCCCCTGCGATCTTTCAAAGACTCATGGAATACTGTCTGAGAGACCTAAACTATAAAACGTGCGAAAATTACTTGTATCAGGGTCAGGCAAGAAGCGTAAGCAACATCCACGACCGTCATTCACCTGGACAACCGAGTGCCAGCGTGCTTTCGAAACACTTATTTCACGATTGACTTCATCGCCTATTCTGGGATACCCTAATTTTGAGTTACCCTTTATCCTGCATATAGATGCGAGCGGGTAAGGCCTCGGAGCAGCGCTTTACCAGACAAACAATGACAAGCTTCGTGTAATTGCATATGGCAGTAGAGCTCTGACAACAGCAGAAAAGAACTATTCAGCATATCGAAAGGAGTTTCTCGCCCTAAAATGGGGTGTAACAGAAAAATTTCGTGATTATCTGTATGGTACTAAATGTTATGTTGTCACTGACAGCAACCCGCTCACATACCTTGTCTCATCAGCTAAGTTATTTCCGACTGATCATCGTTGGCTCTCAGCCTTAGCGCTATTCGATTTTACGATCACTTACCGCAAAGGAAAGTCACATAGCGATGCAGATGGTTTGTCGAGAATACCACGGGAAGGAGAGATTAGTACTTCAGAGAATAAGGACAATTTTTTAAGACCTTTTTTACAGCGTCTACAGCTTTCAGAAGTTGCAGCCACTTATTCAGAAGACGTCCTCCATGCTATTTCACGGTCACTCCTTGCAGACGATAGTGATCCATCACATCCAGCATGGATTCCAGCAATTGAAACAGTTGGGGCAAGGTCAGCGTCTGTGGCAGTGGACTTCCAGGGTAACATATCATCTGAAGACTCGTGCACCAGCCCGTTAACTTTCCAGAAAAATTGGCCACGGCTCCAGCAAGAAGATCCAGTAATTAGTCAGATACTCTCCTTTGTTCGGAGCGGCGTGCCCCCAACTAAACGGGAAAAGAAGAACATGCCACCAAAGGCTGTTAGATTGTTGACAGAATTCAACCGTCTCGTCTTGATTGACGGTATTCTAAAGCGCCGTCGCGAGGTCGATGGCAATACTAACCTGCAGTTGGTACTGTGTTCAAAGTACCACCAGGAGGCACTCAAGGACTTACACGATGACATTAGTCACCTGGGTCGGGACCGCACCCAAGAGTTAATACAATCGAGATTCTATTGGCCGTTTATGTCTACAGATATTGAGAAGTATGTGTCGCGTTGTCAGCGATGTATTGTTCGGAAGACTCTTGTTACACTTCGGCCCGTGGATCACGTCCTTGTTCGCACTTTAAGTGAACGAAACAAGCACAAGTTGAGTGATAGGTGAGAGGAAACTGTTCATATTGTCGTAAAGCATCATGACGAGCTACAAGTCTATACCATTAAGCCACAAGGAGGGAGAACAAGAACACTACTCGCAATCTGCTCCTTCCAATGCACAAAGAAAACCATCTAGTACCTGCTCCTAGACAACCACCGAGAGGGCCACCTCAAGCTAAAAGGGCAGGCAGGCGCCGCAGGCTCTTTCCACAAAGCCCCCATCTCCCCCGCCCCCCATCCTTCCCCGACAAAACAGGTACAACCTGATGCAGAAAACCCAGATTCTTCTGAAGATGACGAGGCACCCGCCCTGGTTACTGTTCACTTAGAACCCCAAAATTCTTCAGATCAAATGGCTGAAGAGCCGAACCCGCCTGTCAGGGAGCTTGATCGACAAGTTGCAGAAGACTGCGTGGCCAGACCCCCGAGCCCCGCTGTATCGGATCCTCAAGAATCACATACAGAACTAGAGCAGAGGACTAGGTCAGGACGAGTGGGCAAGAAACCTCAGCGTTTGATAGAAGATCCAGTTTGGACGAGGGGAACCACAGCACTGATTTCTATTGTAGACTTTCAAAACAACTGGTCTCGAAGAACTGGCCCTTGGGCCGCTTGAAGTAGATTATGTGATTCTGTAGCATTATATAGTTGTTGAGTTACTGTTGTTAGAAAAAAATAACGTCGGGACTCCGTTTCCCACTAGGGTGGACCGTGTAGGAGTGCGGCTTTGTTTACGTTATCAGATAGAGTCGGGCGTTTCCAGCGTGCTTACAAGAAGGCCTGGGTTCTATTTAGGCGCCTCGTGTAGTTACTCAGTGAGTTGAAAGAGTTCTTTGAGAAGAAATCAAAACACTTCTCGCTTGAATTTGTGGTTGTTATTAGAGAATTATCCGGAAATTTCCACCCAGTTTACCCTGTTACACTAGGTAAATTCCATGTTTAAAAAGCAGGCAACCCAGTGTGCGCTTTTTCAAAGCGTCTTGTCTCATTAGCTGTTAGCAGTAAAATATTTGTCTTTCTCAATAAATAAAGCCGACTTAAACGACAAGTCCACTTGAAATATTGTCAATGCAAAACCATTGAGTTTCACTTTAAAAATTGCCACGGAAATAAATGTTTACTAGCATAGCCAAAGAAATATTTATCTTTTTCTTAAACAGTATAAAATGAAGAAAGCTGCACTTCAATGTAGCACGGCTTGATTTTAAAATTACATTCAACTTCTAAATTCTTTTGGTCAGAAAAGGAAAGCAACTCGTAGATTTGTCTGCTTTTTCACCACAAAGGAGACGAACTGTCTAGGCTGTTTTCAGCAAAAGCTAAACTAGTTTTTAATACATTTAAATAGGTTTTTCTAAACACGGTAGAGCTCACTTTTTTTAGTACGACCTCAACTTTCGAGGGACGAATAAAAAACGATTGCTGGTTGCCCCATGTACAACACAAGAAATTTTCCTTAAAATCGAGCACTGCTATAGTAACTATTTTTTGTATAAATATCATAAATGGGTCAATCAAAAGCCAAAATATCTACAAGTATTGTAAAAAAAAATAAAAAATATAAAATATGGGTGTGGTTTTCAAATCTGTCTTTGGGTCTTGAAAATAACTTTCCAATTGTGTTCACGGGTTTGAATGACGCACAAATACCTTCTCTTCTCAGAACTCTTGCAGTTTTATCAGAAACTCCTTGAATATAAGGAATAGTGACACGGAATTTGGCTTGATTCTGTACTTTTGCGCGTCGCACGGGTGTGGATCTCGTGGAGTCGGCGGAGTTTCTCTCCGTTATGATTTAGACCCTCTCCATTCACTGATGAACGATGGTGGATAATTGCTGTCAGCGAGAACTTGGGTCACATGCTCTTCACGACGTTTCTCGTTTGAAAATGGGATTGATTCTGGCCGGTCTAGAAGCTTGTTGATCACTGATTTCTTGTTGTATTAGATGGTATGAATTATAATCAAGATATCCATCCATGTGCGTGGGCTTGCGGTACACCGTCACCTGTACTCAACTCTCAGCTCTCACAGTTAGGGTATCTAAAAATGGCAGTGCGTCGTTTTTTCTTAGTCTAAAGTTAACTTTATGTTGGAATTAATCGAAATCAGATGATCACGGAATTCTTGCATATGGTTACGATTGAGGCAGCAGTGGCTGTAGTCCACGTACCGAGGGTAAAGTATTGTTTTGATCTTGAATGGTTAAAAGTCAGGTGGCCTTTGTGTAGTTCGATGGCGAATCGCCGACTTTCACCTAACGTCATAGCGGCTATGTCGGTGCCCTTGGACAAAAGAATTTTGATGATTTCTAGATCGCTTGTTTAGGGCACCAACATGACCGTTTCGTGTTTTGTCTTTGTTTTTCTAGGGATTGCATGAAAGTCAAGAATGTTTTGCGTTCAAGATCTGTTGCAATTATCATAGTTTCTCCACTTATGTCCAGATATGTATTGTAGCAGGCCTTGGATGAATCTAATTTGAATATTTCGTACTTTTGGAAGAATTTGCAAAGAAATGCGGTTTTTGCAATTTTGACAGGTTTTGCAGTTTCTGCAATATTTGCAGTTTTTGTAGCAGGACTTGGATGATTTCTAATTTGAATATTTCGTAGTTTTGGCAGAATTTGCAAAACTTTGCAGTTTTTACAATTTTGACAGTTTTTGCAATTTTTCCATTTTTTGTAGCAAGACTTGGATGAATTCTAATTTGAATATTTGGTAGTTTTGGCAGAATTTGCAGTTTTGGCAATTTTGAGGTTTTGCAGTTTTTGCAATTTTCGCAGTTTTTGTAGCAGGCCTGGGATGAATTCTAATTTGAATATTTCAAAAACTTGCGACAATATTTTTAGTTTTTGCAGAGTTTTTCAAAATTTGGCAGTTTTTGCATTTGCATGCATTTCTGGACATATCTCAGTTTCTCTGTCTAGTTTTGAAGTTGCAATCACGCAAAACTACGCCCATATTTTGTATTTTTTTAGCCAGAGACAATGTAGATTTTAATGTGCCTGACTGCAATTTCAACATTTTTAAAAGCTAAAACTCTTAAGTGTTATTCATGATCTCGTTCGAGGTCGTAAGCTATACAAAGATTCGTTCAGCGGGAAGTATAGGGCACTTTTACTACTGATCATCTAAAATTTAAAATGGTAGGAAATTTATCAAGGGAGGGTAAATCTGATTATCTTATATTTTTTATTCTTGGTATTATGAGAATCCTCTCTGACTGCAGTTGTACTACATACATGGTTAACAAGCTGTGATCAAAAACAGTTGGTATTTTTCAAAAGAGTGAAGATAACTGATAAAGTTACAGTTGTACTTTGGAATCATTTCAAACAAAAAGTGAGTTGAATTCCAAATATATTTTTATTTTTTTTACTGTTACAGTTCTCTCTCCTAATCGGGGCTTGAAGGCATGGCGCAGGAATATCGGCTCTGTGAATCCGTCAAAATCGTACGAGCAATCAAAATTAAAATGATTTTCTCGTCAACGGCTGGTATAAGTATTTAGTACTTATAATTTCGTCTTTAGGCAACCATTGAAATGTTACAAACTGGTTACTAATACATAATTCAGTCATGCAACAACAAATACCTGAACATGCAAATTACAATAACGATCAGAAAAATAATATTTCGATTTTCAATAACTTTAAATGCATCTCTGTTATCGTTACACAATTTCACAACCGTTGTATATTTGCAAGTTTTGTTAATTACCCATGTTGGGTTCAACGCGTGGATACAATTTTATATAAAAATAGAAGACCTGGCTTTGTAGAATAAAACTAGCATTTGCAACTATTTTCATGTACTATCAACATTTAAACCTGGTGTTTGTTCTTTCACTTTTAACTGAAGTCAAATTCTTCCGTTCCTCAGTCCATATTCACTCAGGTCACGGATAAAATATATGTTACACATCTCAAAATAACAAAATTATTTAAAAATGATGAAATATAATTTTATCTAAAACTAGGGATGCCGTTTTTAATCGTTCGCATCTGTTTACCTCGCACATTGCACGCACTTCGGATGTAAATTCAATACATGAAAATAAAATAAAAGAAATTCTTTCGAAGCAAGGTTTTTAACCTTATCACTCACGTTTCTAAAAACTACGTTTGTACAAAACTGATAAAATATTTAACATGTTTTTTTATGAAGTCACAAAACATCTTTCTATACATCTAAAATAGACCAAAAACTTTACCAATGGCAAGTTGCAAAAACAATACTTGACATGTATCTATAAACTGCTACAGTTACTGTACAAATAATTTACCGTCTGCAAAAGTCTGTGATTCTTTACTATCTCGAAAATGTACGTTATTTTATTAAAAGTTCCTAACAGGTTTTCCAGAGAAAAACAACTGCGAAGTTTAAGTTTCTTTCAACACTTATAAAACTTTTTAAAGTTTTTACGGACAACAAATATTCATTAATTTTACACAAAAGACTGGTACGATGATATCTCTACGTTTTCTTGACTGGGACCAGGCCGTTCTTGACCCCAGTCCACTGGTACTGTTCGAGGGTTATCCCCAAAACGTTGTTGGCTTGGTTCGTACACAGGCTCCCTGCTTCGTTTGCTGGTTGAGGGAAATAAGAAACGGTCCCCTTCTTGCGCGTATGGTCGTGCATGATGGTCTGTGCTGTGATATGAGGGCGCAGGTGACGCGGCTTGGGGGGAGCTGGGAAGATTACCATCATGAGGGGTCAATCTTCTCACAGGTTCCAATTTGTGAGGCCTGTGACGTCTTCGCCGGCCGGGCTCTTCGTCATACTCTACTTGAGGATACGTTTTGGGCTCCCTGTGCTCGCCACTACTTGAAGAGCGACATGAACTTTCATCTGACTCTTGATGTCTGTCCCTATCAAGCAGCGCCCTGCGAAAACTAGAAGTTCTCGGAGCAGCAGCTTGGTTGTGTGACGACGACGAACGATGCGGTGATCTTTCACCAAGACATTCGTGACTCCCAAATCTGCGGGCTGGTCCGTCGAGTTCATTTCGATCGCCATAGCGTCTTGGAGACTCATCAAGAGCATCCCTACTTGCGTATTTGCGATCTGGCCTCGCTCTGCCTCCCCTTCGATCTCCAGGATCCAAAGTTTTGTACCCCCTGTTTGGTAGGACATCTGGTTGATCCCGTGGGAGATAGGGCTGGGCAACATTTGGGATAGAGCGTGACCGTGACCCATACTCCGCTGACATAAACGATGTCACTGCTTCTGGAAGGTAATCAAGATGAGCAGACCCGTCACGTGATTTATGGGACTCCTCGTATGCAGGAGGAACATCAGCATGATATCTGGGAGGGGCAGGTGAAAAAGAACTGAAATTTCTGTGATTAGGCATATCATCTGGGACGTCGGATTCCTCCGTTGTAGGGTCTATCCGACTGTGAGCAGCTGCTCTGTGCTGTCTGCCCAGTGAGTTTCTCCAGGACTGATGTTGAGGACCGTTGCCATAGTGATTAGCCAAACCAGATTTGTGTCCCAACTTCTGAGCTATTGCATCTTCATCGGATTCTTCTTCAAGATCCGACTCTGATATGTCTGGTTTAGAGCCCAGGCTGCTAACCTCATCTTCCCCATTTTCGGTCCCGGGGTCCCGATACGTACTGTAGGGGAACACAAAGCATCAATGAGCAATAAACGCAAATTGTTGATGGCACCAAGGTTTTTATTTCTCAATTCCACAAGTTTCGCTTCCTATAATCTGCTTTAGTATTCGTGCAAATCGCCTTTATTGATGGACCCACAAGGTGTCAATACACAAAAAGGGGTAATTTTTAACAAACGTCTCGTTTCCTGAAACATTTCCTGTTGAGATTTACAACGTCAATCCGTAATATCCTGGCATTTTCTGAATTGCATCTTGGAACTCTTAAGTTAATATAACTTACTAATCATCCTTAGACAACAACACAAAGTTACTCGCCTCATGAATTTTTATTCTAAAAGAGCTAACAGAAACCAGACAAAAAATATCTAAAAACGATAACCAAATTGAGGCTGTTTAGCAACATCAAACATGATTTTACTAAAATCTCATTAAATATGTTTCTGAAAGTCAAAATTTTTTACGATGGAAATGGTTCAACCAAAACTCCTCTGAATATAATACCAATCTTTACATTCTAACTAGACTCACATCTGTAGCGCTGGTAGGGATCCGTTACGAACAATGGTCGTACGGTTTCTGTTGTGATCTGACCGGATCATCTCCAGAGTACTATGTGCTGAAACACTGCCGGTAATACCCGTTGAACGGGTCATACTGCGACCTACGGAGGTAGAGGTCGGATGTACAAGTGAACTGATGACGCTACTGAGGATGGGAAAGGGTGGACTAGAAGTAGAGAGAGAGAAATAAGAAGAAAAAACGATCTAAATTGAAGAAAAGGAACCTGGGGAAGGCAGTAAATGGAAAGACGGAAGGAGGGAGGAAGAGGGAAGGAACGGGGAAACGACAATAGGCAACATCAATAATGAACTGATCAACAATTTGATCCATAAATTTACAAATCAAATGGTTGACTTACTGTTTGAATAAACTAAACAAACATGAAGTTTAACTGACGCTTGGTTTTTGAGTGAGTGAAAAAATCCCTGACTCAGGTAGGATTTGAACCCACGACCGTTTGTAAATCCCTGAGGATGGTTGAAAACTAAACATGCATTTGAAAGAGACAATTAACTTTCTCCTTTTCAATATTAATCACTGTTCAAAAGAAACTAAATTATTTGTAAGCAGTATATAATACTAGAAAAAACATTTTGTTCTAATAAGCTTGAGAAATACGAGAGTTCTTAAGAAGAAAAAGTACCAAAACAGAATTTACAACTCCATTAACTGATAACAGAAAGCCACGTTTCCATACTTTTTGGCGCTCGTACAAGGAATACAATCCACTTAAAACTGATAAAACTGAAAAACATTGACGGCCACTCTTAGAAAGAAAGTAAAGGAATATCTTCTTTCTTCGAAGAAACTGCCTGATACAAAATCACTGAGTGCAAAACTGTCCACTACAAAATCTTGGGGTACGAAACTGGCCAATAGAAATTCTTTGGATACGAAGTTGCCCAAATTAAATCGTAAAATCTGAAAACAATCAAAGTCAAATATCTGGAGTCACTGACCTCTAATAGATTTCTTCCGTCTTACACACACAAAGATAAAGCCCACGATCACCAAGATCAGCAGTATCCCAAGCACAACTACGAGGGAAATGAACCAGACTTCTTCGTACACAGCTTTAAGATTATTAGGCAATGGAGCACCGGGCACTGCAAGTAATCAACGAATGGTGAAAAATTTTAATAACACGTTATGGTTTTCAACGTAGCCGTGTTCCGCTCAGCCTCGGTCAAGTATTCGTTCAACATGTTCACTGGATAGATTGACCGAGGCAGAGAGGAATCCACACAGTTCAACAGATATGAAATCACAGTTATCCAAGACGTTAACTGACAAAACCTTAGTTTAACTATTTACTAATTATGGAACACACGTAAATTATGACTGATCTAACTGCGTTGCCGCGTAAATCCCAGTTCCTGGCTATAAGCAGTTGGATGTCTTTGAAACGGTAACTAACACTGCTTCTCTCTCAACCTCTGTTATTCTTTCTTTTTATCTATAGTCTAGATTTCTTTTTATCTATAGTCTAGACTTCTTTTTATCTATAGTCGAGTTTTCATTTTATCTATAGTCTAGTTTTCTTTTTATCTATAGTCTAGTTTTCTTTATATCTATAGTCTAGTTTTCGTTTTATCTATAGTTTTCTTTTTATCTATAGTCTAGTTTCTTTTTATCTATAGTCTAGTTTTCTTTTTATCTATACTCTAGTTTTCTTTTTATCTATAGTCTAGTTGTCTATTAGATTGCCTGCCTTTCTTGTTGTTTGCCTTTCATTTGCTCATCTGCCCATTTTTTAATCTTTTAGAATCTTTTCTTACGAGTCATTATCTCCTCGGAGGGAGGAGAGGGTGGAGATTTGCCAACACGATTCCAGGCAACGATTCTAAACTGGTAGCTTGTACTGGGCTGTAAGTTACCAACGGTGTAATACACGTAAGCAGAAGTCTTGTTTCGCCCTACACTGCCAGGGCTGGCTTCCCACTTCCGTTCATAACTTGAACTCCCTAAAACATACAAAACAAAGTAACGTACATTTTAACCTTTAACGGTTTTAAGAAAAAACGGATTCACAAAAAACTTGAATGTTTGCATTATAGTCTGAGAAATGCTAATATAAGCGAGTACTTTTACTGTTTAATTTTACCTGTTGTTTTGCCTTGAATCTCGAATTTAAGAAATGGCACGTTGCCGCTGTCTCCGTTTACCCAGCGCACTGTGGCCTCAACTGAACCCGGTTGCACAAGTGGCTTACCAGGGCGGTCTGGCACTCGTGCCGGCCCTTTGGTTTTTGCAAAAAAAGTGAACGATGGACCATAGCCATTTTCTTTTCCACGAGCACGAAGCTTAAACCAGTAAGAGGTTAGCATTTTGAGGCCCGTTATTTCATAAGTTCTCTGGCTAGGTCCAAAAAATTTTACGCCACTCTGATCCTTCCCTTGTAAGCCATATCTCAGTTGGTAACCATCAAGGGCATCGTTTGGTTCACATGGAGCATGCCAGTAAACGTGCACTTGGTCGTTGTACACACCATTATAGGCAGGGCCGAAACTCGCGGGCGGACCAGGGACTGAAATTGAGGGGGCAAAATCGAACAAGAATTAACGACCTTGGCAACAACTCGAACTCAAACATATATAATAACTCAAACTTGAACAATTCAAACATGTACAACAACTCAAACGTGGACAAAAGCCCAAACATATACGACAACTCAAACATGTACAACAACTCAAACATGTACAACTCAAACATGTACAACAACTTTTAGGTTTAAAAATATTTACAACGATCAAACATGTAGAACAATTCAAACATGGACAACAACTCAAACATGGACAACAACTTAAACATGGACAACAACTTTTTTATGTTTAAAAACATTTACAACAATCAAACAAGGCCAACAACTCAAACATGGACAACTCAAACATGTACAAAACATTTTAGGTTTAAAAACATTTACAACATTCAAACATGGACAACAACTCAAACATGGACAACAATTCAAACATGGACAACAACTTTTAGGTTTAAAGCCATTTACAACAACTCAAACATGGACAACAACTCAAACATGGACAACAACTTTTAAGTTTAAAAACATTTACAACAATCAAACATGGACAACAACTCAAACATGGACAACAACTCAAACATGGACAACAACTTTTAGGTTTAAAAACATTTACAACAACTCAAACATGGACAACAACTCAAACATGTACAACAACCCAAACATGGACAACAACTTTTAAGTTTAAAAACATTTACAACAACTCAAACATGGACAACAACTCAAACATGGACAACAACTCAAACATGGACAACAACTCAAACATGGACAACAACTTTTAGGTTTAAAAACATTTACAACAATTCAAACATGGACAACAACTCAAACATGTACAACAACTCAAACATGTACAACAACTTTTAGGTTTAAAAACATTTACAACAATCAAACATGGACAAAAACTCAAATATGGAAAACAACTTTTAGGTTTAAAAACATTTACAACAATCAAACATGGATAACAACTCAAACATGTAGAACAATTCAAACATGAACAACTCAAACATGTACAACAACTTTTAAGTTTAAAAACATTTACAACAATCAAACATAGACAACAACTCAAACATGTACAACAACTTTTAAGTTTAAAAATATTTACAACAATCAAACATGGACAACAACTCAAATACGGACAACAACTCAAACATGTACAACAACGTTTAGGTTTAAAAACATTTGCAACAATCAAACATAGACAACAACTCAAACATGTACAACAACTTTTACGTTTAAAAACATTTACAACAATCAAACATGTAGAACAACTCAAACATTTACACATCAAAGATGTACAATTTAAACATGGACGGCGAAAAAAAAAATTCAACAATAAGAATAAGGATAAAAGCAGAACTAACACCAACAAAAAGAGAATAACGAAAAACTGCAGACGAGAAGACCATTTCATCATACAGACCCTTATGCACGTAGTAGATAGAACAATTCATTCTGAAAAATACTACAGAAGCTATACGCTAGCTCATAATTAAAAATGGTGAGCGATAAATATTATAAATTACGAATTATTCGTTTCCAGATGTCTGTGCCTAAAGACATTTAATTTTTTAATGCAGTCTATAAAACTATTAAAGATGCATATCAAATAAAACCCAACAGTATTGTAAAACACTGCTTTTTTAAATGCACTCTATACAAACAACAAACCTCATATTGCTTTGGACAAAATCAGTGTGAGAAATATTAGGCTCCAAGATCAGAACGGAAGTTTGGAGTTGTTCCAGTAATCAGACGACCGATTCCAATGAATAGCTATGTTACAGTTAATTTTTGATTTCAGTAAAATTTTGTTTTTTTACTAGTTAATTTTTTTTTAGCTAGTTAATCTTTTTAACTAGTTAATTTTTGTTCTAACTAGTTAGTTTTTTTTAACTAGTTAGTTTTTTTCTAACTGGTTAGTTTTTTTTAACTAGGTGATTTTATTAGGGCTGAAAAAGTGCTAAAACTAAAAAAAAATATGAGAGAATTTGCATCGATTGCTTGTGCGGCCTAGTGGTGGTGATAGTTGACTTCAGTACTTCCAGAGTTACAGAGGTTCAAATCTTGGTGAGTACGAATAAAACTTCTTTGGGAAAAAAATGATTAACGTGTGTGGGGGGGTGGGGTGCAATAGTTGGGGGTGCAGTGAAGGTGGGA
>JAOBYJ020469586.1:4326-14366 GCA_025403565.2 Palythoa heliodiscus | reverse complement strand
ACTGGACCGCCGCACTAACAGTTGAGCTACTGAGCCAACTAGGGGGAGGGGGTGTGTGGGTTACTGGCCGCCGCACTAACAGCTGAGCTACTGAGCGAACTGGGGGGAGGGGTGTGTGGGTTACTGGACCGCCGCACTAACAGCTGAGCTACTGAGCGAACTGGGGGGGAGGGGTGTGTTGGTTACTGGACCGCCGCACTAACAGTTGAGCTACTGAGCGAACTGGGATAGGGGTGTGCGGGTTACTGGACCGCCGCACTAACAGTTGAGCTACTGAGCCAACTAGGGGGAGGGATGTGTGGGTTACTGGACCACCGTACTAACAGCTGAGCTACTGAGCGAACTGGGGGGAGGGATGTGTGGGTTACGAATCCAGGGTTTCACTTTGTGTGTAATTTCCTGAGGATGACTGAAATTATCAATCGATATGCTTATATCCTCATAGTATCTATCAGCACTGATGACTGTGTGTTCAACAATAGATCTATGCTATGTTCACATACAAAGTACCAAAGCCGTGACGTCACGTTGTCAAGACGACCAATTTTCTGTTCTCAACAAAGCGTCATGTCTCATATGGCGTCGACTATGATTTCCTCCTTGACAAAATTCTTCAAAGATCAGCAAAAATCAATCGACTGAGGGGAGAGTGGCGGTCTAGTAACCCGAATGTCGTGGGTTCAAATCCTATCTGAGTAGGTGATTTTTTCACCGACTCAAAAACAAGCGATCTCACTATCTCCTCATGTAGTGTGCATTGTCTCTACAGTCTATAAAATATTGTTTCTATGTATGGTAGCTTTTGGTTTTTAATTTTGGTTACCTTGTATATTAAATCTCTACAATTCTTTTCTAAGTTTGTAAGGGAATCTGTCATTCAGTTTAGAATAAAATAAAATAAAATAACAAAGTGTTGATTTTACTTTATGTGTCATTACAATAAGGCAAATGTAAACATCAATTTATGATTCATGGGATGAAATACGTCCTATCTTTTCACAAGAGAAAAGAAAAAAAAATAACTATGCAAAACAACTAGACGTTTAATAACGTGATGGTTAAAAATGAAGGAAAGAAATTAAGCAACGCAACTCGGAGTTTAAATAACTTGATTCTAACAGTATATAAGGAAAAAATTGGTTAAAAGAGTGATGCTATTAATCAACGTATCTGAAATGAGCGCCAATTTTGACAATTTGCGTTTGTTATAAGCATTGTTAATTTCCTATAAGCTAAATCCTTTTCCGAACCAGGTGGGCCATTGGAGCTGGTGCTTATCTCCGGTTTCTGTAGTGTTAAGCAGATGAGAGTCATTAACTACCCCTGGACGGGACACTAATCCATCGCAGGTTAGCCCCCAGCAGAAGCTAGTACTCATTTTACTGACCCCGTAAGGATGGAAAGCTGAGTCAGCTTTGGCGGAAAAGAAGGTCACACAAATGTTCAACACTCAGCAGGGCCGGGATTTGAACCCGGGACCTTGTGGTTTGAAGGCAGAGATCTTAGCACCGCGCCAACCACGCCGCCGTACACTAATTTCCTATAATTGCCGGTGTTCACCTGATGTCACAGCGGCCATGTTGGTGCCTTTGAACAAAGGAATTTTGATGATTTCTTTTGTTTAGGGCACCGACATGGTCGCTTCGTCTTTTGTCTTTGGTGTCTCAGGGGTGTGCGCGAAAACCAAGAATAAGTATACAGAATCTTGAGGTGTTTTTATCACTCTGTAATTTTACAATGCTAGTTTGTAGATATATACAGTGAAACCCCGCCTTACCACCACCTCGTCATCAACATCCCCATACATTTTCTTACAGAAATATCCCGTTGATGCGACCACTTTGTATTGGCCCGCTGGTAGTCGTTTTAACGGGGGTTCCACTGTGTATATATACATATATGTGTTTACACTTATTCGACAGATCTAGCTGCATTGATTCATCGTGGCTTATTAATTTTGACTAGGTTGATTCTTACTTGGTAGTTTGAGTTCTTGCCACCTGCAGTACTTTCGTTTTCCGACTTTTGTTGGCTACCGTTCACGCTTGCCTGCAGAGTATCCACCATCTGACGCCGTAGTGATGGGTCGAGATGGATCGTGCACGCCAGGAACTTCTGTAAATCCCCAACATTCAACATGGGCTGGTGACTTGCAAGAAAAGTCTCGAAATACACAGGATCTCCATCCACAGCACAGTCCACCTCGTTTATGGTAGGCATGGCCGACAGCGTGGCTTCGTACATATCTTTTAGTACCACCTATAAACAGAGTTTTATAAGCGTACTTTTCAGGCATTGCCATGGATGGTTTCTAATACCCTGGGGCCCACTGTCGCCGCAACGCATTGGCCTAGTCCTTATTCACGCGTCCGCCATCTTGGATTTAAAACGAGGCTGGTCGGGCATAATAGAGGAAGAATAGGGTCACGTGGGAATGTCAAATCTTCTTTGTTGAAATCGTTGAAATATTTACCGAAAATTGGTCTGGATTTTGCTGAAAATGGGCAAACAAGAAAGCTAAATTTCTGAAGATTCTCTAGATTACAACACAGGGAGAAACAAAATTAGGACACGGGGTCCCTTACAAAGGTTGCAACTCCTATGGTCGGCATTAGCTAATAGGGGAAAAATGCAATTTAACATCAGCAGAAAATCTAATATATATAAAATAGCGTTGCATAAAGTGTATAATTGACAAGTTTGCCGTCCAGCCACGTTTTCAATCCGAGATGCCGAAAGCATGAAAAAAGTTATTTAGCGATCAAATGAAGAGTAATTTTAAAAATGCCTGGCAATAGTTCGAGAAGACAAATATAGTTTAGTGGATATGGAGGGGGGGGGGGAGGGATGTAACATGACCACAGTATTGAGTGCCAATGTGCAACACTGCACGACCTTGGCAACATTGGTTGACAATGGACTCCAGAGCAGGACGAATACAGTTTGAGATTTTTAGTTTATATCTATTTACTTGCCAATACTTGACAATTTGAAAATAAAGAAGGACGCAAAAGAAAGGGTTTTATTACTGCTTTAGTATAAATTACGAAATTAATTAACTCCGGTAACTTGATTTCAACTATTGTTCGGGAAACTAACACGTCTATTGATTAAAGCAATAACTCAACGAAAGGGTTGACAATAATACCTCGTCTTTAAATCGTGTAATTCTATCCTCCACCAAAAGCACCAACCAGGAGGTCCTGTAAGGCCAGCCATCGACTAGACTGACCCAGGCTGCCAGTCGCTTCCACGAGTAATCAACCCCCCTGGCACGTAGCAAGCGAGAAGTAAAAGCAACGATATTCATTAGTCGCTTGATTCCAAGAGGGTTGACGGTTTCATTGTCAGCCAAAACTTGAGCAAGGTCTGCTGACATTTTACGGCGCTCCTCCATTTCTAGTTCCCTCTCCGTAACTTTCTGATGTACGAGGCACGGCTCAGCTTCTGACGGCTCGTACAACATGGACGGATGTAGGTCGAGCTCTGGATGCATCCGCAATGGCAATCCACCGTTACAGTTTTGAAGGTCACGTGGATGCACCCTATGAGTAAAAGCTTGTCTCTCTTTTTCGCCATCATATTGCAACATCTCGCCATCCCACTCTAAATCTACCCCCATACTCGAGAGCCTTTCATCACCGCCCTCTGCTTGTTCATGGTCTTCCCCAGAAGCTTCAGCTTTGTGTCCAACCACGTCTTCCAACAGACTCCTAGTATGAGCAGGCAAGACGCCTGTATAGTTAGATTTAGGCTCTGGCAGATAAAATGGCAACTGTACAATGCTATTAAGGTAATCAGAGGCACTGATATGTGATTCGCGTAGAATGCTGCTAAAACTTTGATCAATTGCACGAATTATGACACGCGGATCTAACGCCATGAGGATTACAAAAGGTGCATCTGGGTCGGTGAAGAGCAGATTAACAGAATCTAACAACTGGAGAACTTTGGGCTGCTCAGAGTGATCCAAACCGTCAATGACGATCACAATACGAGTCTGGTGCCTCGTGAAGCCATCAACGCAGTTCACAAGCTCAGTCAGTAACTCCACCTCCTGTTTGAGGGCGTGAATGAAACCCTCTTCTTTTAAACCCAGTTGAGTTGCTACGACAGATATGCGCTTCTTTTGAGAAAACACAAGAGAGTACATTATCGAACACAGCGTTGGGAGATGGACCACTACGGCCACGCCCACCACAGTCGCGCACGTTATCTCTACAGCAGTTACTGCCGCTGGACTATGTCTGCCCTCGTAGGCGTTGTACAGTGACAAACCCAATATGCCGCAACTTATCACAGATAAAAATACAATAAACGTAGGTATGCAACAGCAACAACGTTTCCAGCGTGCTTCGCGCGAAAATGAATTACCATACTCGGAGTTCTGGGCGCGAAACACCCGGTAAAGTCTGCTCACAAAGAAGCCAAATTCGCTTTCGATGACGTCACATAGTATTTCTATCATTCCGACTAACGAAGCAGCTTCGCTTCCGCTGCATGTTAACTTACTGAAGTCTGTGAAAAGAAATCTGACAGGAAGAGCTGGTTTCAGGGCACTCGGCCGCGGAGGAACACAAAAAACTAACTGAGCGAGTAATTTTAGCACAGCCACCGCATTGGCTACGTAACCGCCCACACTACACGAAGGTTTGTTGTTGTTATAGCGACGATCACCGACGTAAGCGCACAGAAACAGAATGTAGAAGCTGACGAACAAGGCGATGCCAACACCAACACCACACAGCAGATTAACAGCAGCCCATAATATGATGCCAACTATTGTTGATAACAACAAGACCAAGATGAAAATAAACCGGGAGAACTGAAAGATGGGCCGCAAATCCTGGTGAGCGAATTCCTTCATTTCATCTGCAATAATCACAATTTTACAAAGTTACAAAATTACAAAGTTACAAAGGAGGCATTCTTGAGACGTTTTCTGTTTAGATAATAATACTTTTAGAACATCTTTCAATCAATTACTCTGCATAAATAATTTTTGAATGTTTCTCTAAATTCAGAATTGTTTAGATATTTAAGGCGCTGTTACACTGTGCAATTTTCCTAGCAACTTGTCTCGCAACGCTATTGCGAGACAGTTTGTTGAAGAATTGCGAAGTATAACAGGGTCTGTTTCGCAACTGACGTTTTTTGTTGCGCAAGGCGTTGCACGAAATAGAATTCAGTTCTACTTTTCGTAATGTATTGCACCACCACCCTCAATGAGAGACGAGCAAACCTCTGTATTCGGTTCTTCTTTTCTATTGCGAATGACCCAAATCATAAGCTTAGTAGTCTCCTGCCACCTGTTAACAACCCGAGGTATATGCTCAGGCGCCAGAGGAACTTTCTCTTACTGCGTTTTAAAACCGACAGGCACAGGCACTCTTTTATTCCCGCAATGTGTGCAATGTATTCTCCTGATGAATTTTAGCTAGTATTTATATTCCAATTTTATATTTTTATGAAGTATTCACAAATTTAATATATGTAAACCCATTTGCAAGGAAATATGTTCATTACGCAATTCAGTCCTGTAACTGCTACGTAAAATTTTAATAAACTATCTAACTATCTAACCAACTAACAACTCCATTGCATAGTGTAGCACCTCTGCAACAATTTTTCTCATTTTTTGTACATTTTAGAAAAGCGTAGGTGCATATTTTCGTATATGTATCCCAAGGTCAACAATTTGAGGCGTTGCAAGACAAGTTACTGAGAAAATTGCGCAGTGTAACAAAATCCACAATTCTTTAGCACTTTGTCTTGCAATGACGTTGTGAGATAAGTTGCTGGGAAAAGTGCACAGTGTAAAAGCACCCACAATTTTTGGCAGCTTGTCACGCAATGGCGTTGGGAGACAAGTTACTGAGAAAATTGCAGTGTAACATCACCTTTTGGGCTGCCACCAATCGATTTGCCCGCCAACCAAAAGATATTATTTACGGGAGAATGGCTATTGCATATAAACCACAAATATTTGGCAAACGATGACCGTTGCTTTCTCTGTTGGATCTTTAATGTTGTAATTTAGACTAACTAAATAAAAGTTAGAGTTAAACAAACTAACCTTTTTCTTGCTTGGATTTTTCAAAAGTCAAAATTATGAAACGTGAAAGATGCTAGCCCTACTTGCCTTGCGATTTAAGAGAGTGTAGGTTTTAGTTTCCTATTTTTTTATTTTTGGTCTATATAAATATCAGAAAGGTGCAAAATGACAATGGTACAAAGGTACTTCGTCCGCTGACTTAGGGAACCTGGCCTCGGGGGGAGTAAGTGTCCTATTGACTGCGCTCCCGCTCTGTAGCACCTTGTAGCGAATATTGTACATAAAAATAAAGAAATAAAAACTGGTTTTGGTAAGATAAGTTTAAGTTAGATTTGATAATTTTTAAAAATCTGGAATCCAAAAGAATCAAGAAATTCTCTGTACTCTTAAAAGCTCATGCACCTGCACTAGAACGACAACAACTGGACACGCGGACTAAACTCATACTACAACCGCATTAAGTCACTGCGATAACCATACTTTTTTATAAACATCTATAAAACATAAAGTTATTTCAAACGGCACTGTAACTGTCCAAAAAACTGCAATCAGGAGTCGATCCACGAGTTTTAGAAGGAGAGGGGAGAGGGGATCCGAACACCACAATCCCCTCCGGGTGGGGGAGTGCCCCAGATTCCCCACTACTAATCTGAGGATACTAATCTCACTCAATTACGCAAACTTACCCTGAAGTCGTCGTAAAACAAAGGACTTTCCACTACCCCACCGAGCATACATTCCAACAGACAGGGGCATATTCAGTGAGGGCTCGCACAGAACGTCTGCCAAAGCACTTGTGTAGATATCATACCCCATTACTTCGTCACTACACCGTTTATCTCCGGAAAATAAACCTGTATATCAAAAAGGGAAAAGATTTGAAGTGCTATTTCATTTCAGTTTGCGCAAAAGCAATTCATAGGCCAAAAAAAATGCCAGAACTTCATCATTTCAGTTGATTCCCCATCCATAAAGTTGATGGTTTATGTGTTTAGCTACAGATTTGATTGAAGTCCTGAATTTCTGCATTAATGGATTGATTTCACGCTTATCAAGGAAGGTAGTACGGCCGAGCAGCTTAAAGCGCTGACTCGAAAGCCAGTTCCGAGCTTTAACCCCTCTACTTTCAGCTTTAGTTCTTTGACAAAAATATAGCCGCAGAGTTAGGGTTCTTTAACACTGCAGTATTGCGCCGCAATTTATTCGAACACGTCAGAAACGCGCCAATTCCTGAATTGACTGAATACTATAAGCTGGTAGTTCATTGATTTAAATTGATCAAATACTATACTATATCATATTAATATTATTTTTATTTATATCATTTTATAATTGTAAATAGATCTTGAAAAACTTTTTAAGGAATTTTTATGAAAGTTTATCATTATTATCATCATCATCATCATCATTATTATTATTATTATTATTATTATTAATAATAATACCTAATTGATCAATGAACTGGCTAGTTGGCCATGGTCCGAACTGGTTAACTAGACAGGGTTCCTGGAGCTAGCAACGCAAAAAATTTAACCCTTTCAAGATTTTTTCTGACCTAAATTTGTAAAATTTAGGACATACTTTTCCTTCAAACTTTCATTTAAAGTTACTATATCAACCATATCAGTTTAGAAACAGTTAAGATTTTGTTAAATTGATGAAAGAAAAATTGAAAAAAATCGGTGCTTTTGTGGACTTTTTTTTATACAATCTTCAAACTTGACCATGAGAAAGACCTCAAGATAGATTTGGGAAGGTTTAAGACCTTTTTAAGGCCTTAAAAACACAAACCCAAAAAAGGACTTTTTAACAACCCACGGAAACCCCATCAAAGGGATAACAGATGCTTGAGTAACTAATATTATGAGAGTTTCCCCACCACAGCCCGACAGATCATAGCACAAGGACAGCAAAAAGGTATCTTGTAAAAGTCTGTGTGAATACCTGTACCAAATATTTGTGTCAGAATGCTCTGTTTATGTTGTCTATCGATGTTGTACGGTGTCTCGCCAGCTTTGTTAGGCCGGTACAGGAGTCGAGCATCTTTTGGATTACGCAGAAGCTGCTCACATATTCGTCTGTATCTGCCCCGCACGGCCACGTGAATTGCTGTATCACCTCTCTGTAACAAGATAAAAGTTGCGATAATGTATCTGAAAATTATAGAGTTTACTGAGATTTCGTAATAGTAACAGTTAAGGCCCGTTGTATACATCAATGTTCCAAACCTAATGGAAATGAGGTAGAATTTATAAAATAAAATTTATATAATCCAAGCAATGAAAGGCTGAAAGCCGTGTTTCTGTAACTCTAATGTAAACACAATAAAATTTCCACGCCATTTTGTAAGTAAAGAGAATTTAAACTTTGATAATGTTAATAAAATGTCTTAGTTCCTTTGTGTTGGATACTTTATAAAAGTAATAGAAAACATTTTTTCGTTTTCCCAAAGGCCCTGTCCACATTAATGAATTTACGTTTCAAAACATATACTTTTTTCTCCGCGTTTTTGCCTTCCGTCAACACAAATACGATCAAAAACGGAGGTGTTTGTCACCGAGATTGGAAAACGAAGGTTTTCGAAAATTCTCTTCAGGGTGAAGGTCTTTGAAAACGGATGTGTAGCGTCTCAGTGCGGATGGGTGAAAACAGAGGTTTTCGAAAATGCTTACGTCATTGCTCACTTGATGCATGCGCGGTTAAGTAAAAATAAATAATCCAACTTTGTGTTTATGTTGTTCAGTTTGATTTTAACCATGATTGCTAGCTTGGAGCTAAATGCTGCTCTTTTAATTGTATACGCTAATTTTGCAAAGAAGGCAGAATCTTCTGCGATCCTGAAGACAAAAAAGGATATTTTCTCATTCGTTTTCGAGGTCTAGTGTTGACAATCAAAAACGCTATACGAAAACGCTGTGGGGACGCAAATCTTTTTATGTGTTTTCGAAAACGCATTAGTGTGGACATGGCCACAGAGTTATAGAAATACTTCTGGAAGTTTGATAAACTCGAAATAACATGCAAACACTCGTCCTTAGGGCTCATGCTTCCATTGATTTTTTTGTCGTTTCTCGTTCTCCCAAACCTCCACTCGTGTTTCTATAACTCTTATGATAAATTGCTCATCAGCATTTGACTTTCCACACACAAAAGTTCGGCCCTGTTCACACGTATCCCAATAGTTTTGAAAACGAAGAAAAAATCTTCGTTTTGAAAGATATCTGGATACGTGTGGACAGAAATATTTTTGAAAACGGAGATTTTTTTCTTCGTTTTCGCCTTCCAACTACACGCATCCGGAGTTTTCGGTCACCGAAAAAGGAGAATTTCGAAAACGCTCTCTAGATTGGATATTTTTCAAAACGGAGACTTTTCGTAATTCGTGTAGACAGGGATATTTTTGAAAACTGAGAAATATCAAAAAATTGTTTCATTTGTCTCCTTTTTCAAATTATAATTAAAACAGTCAAGCTGCCCAACTCCAATAGCCCTACTAGTTATTTTTGGCAGTTTGTACCTAAATTAGTTATACCGCAAATTGCAATTAAAACAGTCAAGCTGCCCAACTCGTTCAGCCCCTTTGGTTATTTTGGGCAGTTTGTACCTACATCAGTTATATTTTACAAATCACTTTTTGTCTGAACCAAAAATGTACATGTGACTATTACTTCACTGTCGCTATTTGCAAACGCAAAATTAATATGTGATATACTTTTTTATAAATATTTGCTAGGTAGAAATAAATAGTTGTTGTTGTTGTTGTTGTTGTTGTGTTACGGTAATAAAAGGAGAAGTGCAATGATAATAACGAGAACTGTAATGGAAATGACAAAGAAAGGTGATAACTACTAAAATATACATGAAAACGCTCTCTAGATTGGATATTTTTGAAAACGGAGACTTTTCGTATTCGTGTAGACAGGGATATTTTTGAAAACTGAGAAATATCAAAAAATTGTTTCATTTGTCTCCTTTTTCAAATTAT
>JAOBYJ020468552.1:0-14369 GCA_025403565.2 Palythoa heliodiscus | reverse complement strand
ATAATATTTTAGGATACTTATATAAATTTTATATATTATATTACATTATTTTAATAGACTGATTCATAGGCTACGCTTTGGCGCCCTATGTATTAGTATTTTTAAATCAGCAATTAGATGTGTATACTGCAATAATAATAATAATAATAATAATAGTAAAGGCTTTATTACGGTATTTCCATAATATGGCTCTTCACCCGAATAAACTAACTATAGTAAGTTAACCTACGCTAAAAACAAATAAATTCATGATAATTATGTACAAATAATAACTATATACTAAGTAATCTACGTTAAAACTAGCTAAATTAATCTACCCTAACAACTAACAAATTCATGATAATAATGTACGAGATTTCAAAAAACTAAAAGCCTGTCTTGAGAATGATTTGTTGTCCACACACGATTTTGTCTCTGAAGGCAGCGTATTGAAAATCCGAGCAGTGTCCTGAAAAGTGTTACTAACACGGGGAACGACTAGGTTGGCTATACTATTTGATCTAAGAAGCCGCGTGCGTTTCATCTTTTCGAGTCTTAAAGTTTGAGGCCAGTTGTGGATATATAAAGCTTTATGGGCCGTCTTCAATAGATGCCAGTATCGACGCTCCCGTACCGGTAGCCAACCAAACGTAAGTAAGGATTCAAAACTATTTACATATTGACCTGTTACAAAGCTAGCGGCAGCAAACTGAATGCGTTGAAGTCTCTTCAGGAGATGCTGGAGGAGTGGGAACATGACTATATCACAATATTCTAGTCTGGAGAGAATGAAACTTTCTGCAACGTGTTTTCTTAGCTTGTAGGGAGTAAAATGTCTGATTTTCCTGAGGCTTGCGAGAGTAGCATAGCATGATGATGCTAAGTTCTTGACGTATTCATCCCAAAGAAGATTCTCATTAAGGTCGGTGAACGCCAAGTAGCTTGGTATTCTTAACTCTTTCAATATCTTTTCCTCCAGCAGACAACAGTAGTGGAAATGACGACAAATTGCGGTGAGTGAAGATATGCCGTGTTATAGACTTTGTCCTGTCTGGGTTAAGAGCTAAATTAGATTCCTTGGACCAGTTGGAGAGTCATCAACGACACACCACCAGCCAAGCCTTGCACTGGGGTATGATAGTATAGGGTCGTATCGTCAGCGTACTGCGAGCATTTTGTAGATGCAGGGATGACGTCTATTAAGTACGAAACATACAGATTAAAAAGCATAGGTCCTAGTATGTAGATCCTTGGGGAATCCCGAAAGCGATTATCTGGCAAGATGAGGTCTTGTCGTCAATCTGTAAGAATTGACTGCGGTCGCATAAGTAGCTTAGAAGCCACTTCAGAGAGGGCTTTTTAAACCATAACTTGTGGAGCTTTAGCAAGATAGTTCTAAAACAAATAGTGTCAAATGCCTTGCTAAACTCTACCATAACCATTAGGGTAACGTCTCCTTTATCCATAGCTTTCCGGATGTCATCTCTCATACATGCCCAGGAGTGCAGTTGTTGTTGAGTGACCCTTCCAGAAGCTGGAGAGACCCTCCTGCAAAAGGGAGGCCCTCTCAGCAAATGACACCATTATTTGTATTCCAACAGCTTTCTCAAATACCTTGGATAAAACCGGAAGTATCAAGAAAGGCCGCAGCTCATTCATTGAGGCTGGGTTGACCACCTTAGGAATAGGAGAAACTCTTGCCATTTTCCACTTTGTAGGAAAATATGATTGCTTTATGCAGTTGTTTATAATGTGCGTAAGCGGGTCCGCGGGATTTTCAGCTACCAGTTTCACAAATCTTGCCGGGATGGTGTCGGCGCCAGTAGAACAGTCTGAGCGCAGGGATTTAATGCACTCCAGGACTCCTCTCCGGGTAACTGGTTGGATGGTAAAGTGCCGTATATTGTCCTGAATCTCAGGAAGACTATCAATGGTGTTAGCAAAAGTGTCCAATGATGCAGCTGGAACTCCAATAGTTCGCTGCGCAGTGGTGGAGAGGGGCACCTTTAGCTCGTCAGGGTCTATACGAAGGGGCTTAGGACTTGGCTTGAGGATACGATGAATCACGCGCCAGATTTCACGTGATTTATTTGACGATAGGGCTTTTTCTATAAACAATTTGCGCGCAGAGCGTATGGCCTGCTTGAGGCTATTTCATACTAGGCGGAAAGAGTTCAACGTAGAGCTGTTAGCATTTGGAAGTTGAGCAGCGTGTCTGTAGGTGTTCCTCTCTTGTTGCAGGTCTTCTATCTGTGATGTCTTCATCCATGGTGCAGAAAAACGCGTCACTTTCACTTTCCGCAGCGGTGCATATCTCTCGAGGCACTCAGTAAACAAAAGATTTAAGGAGTCAAGTTGTTCATCAGGGTTGTCTGAAAAAGATGTCACAGACAGTGGTAGCTTGGAGAAATCATCAATAAATAGCTGCTCGTCTAGACTCTTAGTATCCCGTATGAATTTATAACGTGGCTCAAAACGGGGGACGCGCACATTGGTACAGGCATACCAGCCGTCGTGGTCACTGACAATCGAACAAGGGATGATACCAGAAGTAGTGACTTGCGTCGGTTGGTTGGTTATCAGATGATCAATGAGTGTTTTTGAATGTCTTATGACGCGAGTAGGTTGCTTGATGACTTACTGCAGGCCGAGTACATCGAGAATACCGCAATATCGTTTAGGAAGATTGTCTTCTGGTTTTAACAGGTCAAAGTGAATTTTAAATAGAAAACATGTCATCAATTGAAAAAACCCAAGATCATCTCATTTCACAAATTAACAACCAAAACCTGTCTACTTCTAAACTTAGCAAACAGGTCTGTATTACAGTGAAAACAAATTCCAAAACTTTTGCACTGTGCAGAGCTAGGATGCAATACGTTTAGTGGATGCACTGTTTTAAAAAATTATGCATATAAAAAGAAAAATTTATCTCGAAATAGGGTTCTTTTATATTCAAAGCCTTTGCCCAATGCCACATTGGGTGAATTAGCATTGTCAAACAACTCTTAAACTTTTGAGTTGTGGGGTTAGTGTTATGAAATGTCTCAAAAGCAGTTCGACTCAAGCAGTTTTTTCGAGTGCAAGCACAGCAGACCGCAATTTTGCACAGGCCTTTTTGCATTGCATCCTGGGAAACTTGATAACTTTTTGTGCGGGACAGCCTTGTCCACAGATTTTATACCTTCTATTAAGTCTCAGAGCTGGTCTTTATTCTATCAAAACATATGGCTAATTCCTTTTATCCTTCAATAAAAATTTAAAAAAAAGTGAATTTGACCTATTAGGACTCAACACACCTGATTCAGGGATCCCTTGTCCACGATAAGGCAGAATTGGTATTAGCCGTTCGGCAAAAGCAATAATTTCTTTTATTCACAGTGTTAATGAACAGTTCTTCAGCACTGACAAAGTTGGGCCTCCTAAACCTTTCTGATGAGCTCAGGCACCCACAGATGATCGAAAAATGCTAAAAAGTACTTGTGAACAAACCAGAGCATCTAGTGGCGTCTTGGCGTTCACCGAAAAAAAGATAAAAAAAGGCGGGATATGTCACCCGATCACTGGTGATCACCCATGTTGATGCCATGCTCTGGTCAGCTCCCTTCGATTTTGTTCTAATGATATATAAGTACATTTCAGTAGCCCTCCCCAGACTTTTTGAGCGAAAAACTAATTTTTTTTAGCTTTTCGCTGGCCTAAATTTACAATTGTCAGTGGTCAGTGTGTACCCTAGCCTTAACATATGCAAACACAAGAGTCTAAAATATTTTCCAAGAAAGGTGAAATAAGGACATGCTTTGGCTTTTTGTTACTTATACAACCAAAGTTTATCTAGTTTTGAACGTAGATTTATCTTTCAAATGAAAACCAAATTCAACAGACAAAAATAATTAAGGACTAAGGCAATATTTCTGAATGAAAAAAAGTATCTGACTTAGAAAATAAGCTTTCCGATGCCGGTTTTCGTAACTTTCACACTATTGCGAAATGCGAAAAAATTACTCAATTGTAAAAGCTTTTCATTTATTTCCTTTACTTCAATTTGGCAGCTTCGTTTCTAGAAACAAAACGTTTAAATTTTTTTAAAAGGCCACAACGGATCTTTAGGCAAATGACTTAATGACACTTATTTCTTCAAACGAAATTGTAAGGTATAACTTACCTCCAAACTTCTGAAGAGCTTCACTGGGCTGGTAGTTACAGTCCTCTCCAGTATTTAGATTAATGTCATCTATTGCAATGTCTGACATGAAACTGTCGCCAACGATTGCTTCAAAAATAATCTGTAGAAACGTTGTAAGCCAATAGACGAGAAAAACGTAAGTAAACTTTTCAAGTCAAGGTTTTGTAAATCAGGAGTTAATTTGTTAGATTAAGACCAACATGTCTTTTTGGGCTCAATAGCATTATCTGCACCCTCGTTGAGCTCGGAGGCAAATGAAGCTACTCGGGCCACAGAAGTTATGTTGCTGCCCTATTGTTCCCGCATCTGAAAAAATACAGAAACGAAAACTCTTCCATCGCTGGGTTGTTTAAAGGCTTCTTAATTTTAAACCCTGGGTGAAGCAAAAATTTAAGCAACAATTTCTTCACAATAAAAAGATTTAAAGTTGTTATAAAATACTCAGCTCAGATTTTTCAAAAAAAAATTGTTCACCCAAAATTACATCTGAAATCGGTCTTTATGGTCAGAAACAAGAATATGGAATAAAAATTCCTTTTAGTGCTAATCAGCTTTTTGATAACTGCGCTCAGTGTGACAGATTAGTGAGCGCTGCATGATTATTAACAAAAAAATGGTCCCTCCTAAGACCAATTACAGTCACCACAAGTGTTTATCCATTTGTTACAAAAATTAGCCGTCAAACAAATAAATTAACACAACCGGTGTTTAACCTAAAAAGGTCGACTCAAAAGTTGAAGCTAACACTCAGACTCTAGCACGTACCAAATAGTTAAAAAGTCTCATTTGCTAGAATTTAAATTTAGACTTAAACTTAATTTTAATGAGTATGAAGTTGATGGCAAGTTTCGTGCAAGTTGATTAGAGAAATATTTCGAAAAATAACTATTGCTTTGTGATTTATCCCATTAGAGTCCCTGATATGACGTTACAACTTATGTAATTTGCATATTTGAAAAACTTATCTTAATATACAACTTTTTTCTTCTTTTTCGGAGAACTTTTCAACAGACAAAGTTCTATTTTTAGGCTAAATACATTTTAATGAGCCCTTAAAAATACCAAGAAGTATATTCCATTTGGTTGCCTAGGCAATATATTTTGTTGCCTAGGCAATATATTTTGTTATTAATTCTATTTACTAAATTATATTTTTTGTACTGGTAAGCAAATGGTTTTGGGTGGAATTCAGGATTAATCAGCACGGGTAAATATTTCAAACACTAACATAAAATTGAACGAGCGAAGCGAGTGCTGATTAATCCCGAAATGCACGAACAAACCACACGATTACTTATAATATGCATTCAGGGAAGAATTGGCAACACGCTTGTTTACGCATTGTCGCATGAAACACCTGAAGCAATAAATTTAGCTAATCTGGTTGGCAGTTTTTTATGTCTTTATTATAACCAGCTTGTTTTGCTTAGGTTTTCCACACTTATCGCCAGTTTTTGGTACTGTATTTTTATTCGTAGGAATTCTCTTTAAAAATTTTGTATTAGCTCGTCACTGCACTCGGCAAACTTGGGCGCATTTTGTTTACAACCAGTGCAATTACATGTAATTGCAATGCTTTGATTTTTAATTTAAAGAGGGGCTTTCAACCAATCAGATTGCGGTAATTTTTCTATGCATATTATCAATCGCTCAACATGTACCAGCTTCTTGTGCCTATATAATATTCGTGTAGTCAGCAGACCTCTGAGAACTTTACAACAAGAATTTCCGTCTCGAAATTTCTACCCTAAACATAGAGCTACTAGAAGTATCGTTTAAACAATTCGTGTTCAGATTCATTTGTTTAAATGGTGTTCTATAGGCAAAAAGGAAAGATGTTTTATCACAAGTAAAAAAAGAACACTTTCGGATCATTATATTAAAACGTTTCAAACGGGATCAAGTTTGGCGCAAATACAGGGAACAAGTTTATTTTGACCAATCAAAGGTTATTTGTAAGAAAATTTAAGACTAAGGAAAACTTTAAAATCATGGCACATCCTAAAACTAAGAAATAATTCATGCTTAGTGTGTGTTTATTGTGTTATGGATGCACGCGAGAAGTTGGGAGAACACGAATGAAGCGCTTGAGTAGCACGAGGAGAAGCCCAGTGCTTCTCTAGCTTCTTGAGCGCTCTATTAACTTCCCAAGTGCATCACCACAACACGATAGACACACGCTAAGCATGAATTATTTTTTTAGAATATTTTTTTTTAAGGCAATGCCAAAACAAGTTTATTTCAACGTTGATGGCGCGCCAATTCTCCTCAGTTAACCACCTCATATTTTTTTGGAGTTGAACGTAAGCAAAACGCTTCAAAGTTTATCTTGCTTTGGTTGTTAAAAACCATCAATGTTTCAAGTAATTCAAAGCGTAAAACTGCAGTGTTAAAGAAACGTGCTCATCAGTTATGCATTCTACCACAGACTTGCGGCTTGAAAGCTCAAAAAGACTTCGGTTACTAGAAAGGTACAACTTCTTCTTGTTGCGATCGGCATTTGTCGAGTCGCCTAAAAAAATAAATAACGGTACCTAAACACAATTGATATTACAACTGTACCAGAAACGATCTAATTTTTTGGATCAACGTCGATTCAGGAGACTCTAGCGTACATGTTTCATAGTAAAATTTTCATATAGTAAAAGCAAGAAGTATTTAAAAAAACGTTGATAACAATTCGTTGCGGAGCTGAGATGTTGAATGGCGGTAGATTGCAGTGTGTAAGTTCATAAACTATTTCTGAAAGTTATTGAAGGCTCAAACAATTTTTTTTCATTGAAAGTTTGTTTTGCTAGAATTAAGCCGCTGCAACTCAACTGACCTCGCTGACCTTTGAATTAAAAGCAGATCAACAGACTGATCTAAAACATATCAAAACTGATAGTGAAATCAGTTTCTGTTCAATGTATGTGTTAAAATACTGCTTTACTGATATTATTATATGAAATCATGCAAATCTATATGTATCATTAATTATGTTAAGTTGAGTTCGTCTTACAAAGTACAAAGTTCAGTGAAAGAATCACTACTCTCTCTTTAAATGCAGACATATCTTGGTAAATCACTGATTTCATAAAAATTTGTGGTACTAGTCGATCTATTATTTCGCCAATCTTTGTTCACGCCAAACTTGAACATTTGCAAAGCTAGTTTTATACATAAAATAGAAATAAACAACTCACAAACAACTCACATTAGTTCAAAAATGTTTTTGAAAATGATAAACGCGCGCCAGCCGTGCGTCTATCGAGTTTTAGAGGAATCTAGTCACTATCAATCGTGACGTCTCGATTGCTTAATGTTGCCTTCATCAAGCACATGAGGTACATTAGTCAAGCGTTGCTATTTATCATAGTGGTCGATGCTCATTGGTAAATTTCGATCCTCATTGTTTGGTGGTCGATAGAGTGGTCCAATGCAAGATTTTTTAAAAAGAGCATTTTTGTTCATTTTATGTAACGACGAGCCTTTGTTATTTTGGATTAATAGGAGCAAGAAAAAGCTGCCTCCTAACATTCTAAATAAAAACGATGATATCTGTAACAAAAAATTGGTAGTCTTTGACTGCATGTGGCTACTGGTTTTATCTGGTTGTAACGAAAAAGAAATCTGACATATTTGAAAGAAAATTGTTGTGTAAAGCTGGATATAAAGTGAATAAGAATTGAATGAATAAACAACGACAATGAGTTGTAACTGGCTTTGTTGTGTCGAGAGTGGTCATATTCTACCATTCAATCTTTCAGTTGCGCATGTGGCTACTGCATCATGCATTTAATAACAGAAAATAAATTAGAAATTTATGTAACTAAAGATTTTTTTGATATTGTGTACAATGCGCCCCCTAAGGAACTTTTTAGGGGGTTGGGGCGTGAAATCACAAAAAACGATCAAGTGTAGAGTATGCCTCCCAATTAAAACCATCAACACGTCGAGCATCAATGATAAATACATTAACAACAACTTGAAGTTAAACAGACGTTCGCTCCTAAAAGAGCGGTTCAAAAATAAAATATTTTAAATGAAGGTAATCCAAATACACGCATGCAATCAAAATCATGATATCATATTGTAAATGGGAGTGTTGGTTATTTCTTTTGCAATCTATAGTCGCTCTTAAAAGAGCGGTTTTCAGAATAAAAACCTTTACGATTTCTGTCTCCAGGGTTTCAGTTTTGATCGACGCCCCATCTTCGGCTAATGGTAAACATTTGCAATTAGAAATTTGATAAATTGTACATGGTGTATACTTTTTTTCTGTTTCTTCTAAGAATTCAGCAGTGTGACTCATTTTTTCTGGGTGATGTGTCAAATAATTTTTAGCCCGGGAACAACCGCCCCCTCAAAAAGGAGCGTCTGTGATTTGACCGTTGATAATCGTGTTCCGGAACAATTTTGCATAAATTATTGAAAGTGATCTGACCGTGGCTCGTAAATTTTCAAAATGGCGGTCAATACGATGGATTTCCAACGTGCATACTGTAAATGTGAGTTTCCGATATTTTAAAAATTGTCCTGCTTAGAAGCACTTTTTAACAGAAAGGATATGCAAGTCTTCCGACCGGTTACGGAAACTAGAAAGTCGCTGATCTTCTATACAGCCCCAATCGTTACTGATGAGCTGTTACCGCGACCACATGGAAGCAGCACAAAATAATTGTCATTTCACCTCTGAAAACGCTTATGGAAGACCAGGTGGCATTTTTGCAGTCAATAGGCTTTATAGCAATTGTTTTTAACGATCAGCAATCAGAGGAACGACTACATGAAGTGGAAAGAGGTCAGTAATGATCTAGGGGTATTAACCAATCAAATCAGTTTTTACACGTGGTACTTGAACACGATCATCAACGTCAAACCACAGACGCACCTTTTTTAAGGGAGCGGCTGTACACAGGCTAACAATTTTAAAAGGACTAACTTTAGTTTACGTGCTTCTAGCCTTCGAGATAAGAATGATTTTTCTCAGATCGCAGTCATTGCCAAACGTTTTTAAAATTGATATATAGGTTTGATATTATTAGGGCAGCTGTCCAGAGTATTTCCGACGTTTGTTTACTTGATCAAGTTCAATAGCACCTTTGTTTGCAATAAAAAGTTCTACTCGTATGTTCTAAGCAACTCCGCTTTTAGTTTTATAACTGGTATGAAAATAGTCAGACAATTCGACAAAACCCATGGGTAACTGTCACAGTAGACGTAGGTATAAGTTAGTACTGAATCAGCGGATGATTTATTGAGCAGAAATTTGTGTGAAGCAACGTGAGTGCGACAAGATTGCGCTAAGGAATTTCATTTTTATCCTTTAAGAGCCAAAGAGATAACAATAATTTGGATCTTATTTTAAAAAGGCAGAAAAGATGGTTTACTTGCAGTACATCACGATTTTAAAACCTTTTGGCTCTTGTTTATCTGCTGGAGCAGTCCGAGAAACATTGCTCTAGATTTTAAACAAAATTTGAAAACATTTTCCTGTCATTGCTTTAAAGAAATATAAGGTAAGACGGCAATTAAATTTTCCCAAACATTAACTTCACTTTGAAAGACAGGCGCTTGCAGATTACGTTTGGCTTTCGGTTGTTATACTCTTTCGTTTATTTACTCACTCAGTGCGACAGCATTATTGCTTCTCGCCTCATACGGAAGCAGTAGCCATAAAAATGCAAAGAAGTATATTGTGAAATGTTCGTCTGTCCTCGTCAGTCCTTGCTGCAACATAGCACATGCAGCAACCTTCACTCTCAATAAGGGCTGCCTCGTAAATTCATGATAAAAATTGCACATTCATAGTTGATGCACATACCTTATACGGATAATTATTTGAGATTGGTAGACTTGCTTGATTCCATTGGTTGCCACGGTTACCGCTCAGTCTCCACATAAGAATACGGCGGTCATTTTCCAGCTGTGAGTAGACGTTTAGTCTTCCCACATTTGCCCCATACATATGATACTTGAATTTAAGGCAGTTATAAAATGAAGGTAGTATCCGTGTCTCCAGGATCGCATTGTCGCCTTTACGTCTTGGGTATGACGTTTCTATATAGTAGTAAGCATCGCTGAATCCATGTACTAAGGAGAGGGGAGATACGACGTTGTTTGAACCTTACACAGAAACTGATTTCACAGTCACATTCCTTTTGTTAGGCAAACAAATTATCAAACACTAAAAGAATAAGTACATTCAATACTGTAACGTTATATTTCACTGTAGTATCTTTCAGGCTTTTTGGTGTCATTGTAAACTTCAAAAACTTTACGGTTTACACGTAAAAGCTAAAACATTAAAACATTAGCGTGCCTGCTACTCTGGTGGTAGCCTACTTCAGAATGAAGTTTTAAAAGGAGTAAAAGTGTTTTATGTTCCGTAAATTATGCATTAGCGAGTTAACCTATTGTTACAGTGTATCTGCAGTTTGCGTAAAGCCTTTTATGCCTCAAAATATAAATAGTTGTTCTATTGGGAATCCCTGATGGGTGTTACGAGGCAGGAAACATACTCTAATGAGGCAAAAATCGGGTCCCAGGGATCACCTGAGGATAACTCTATACCCCGTAATTGGCAATGTTGCCAACATGGTGAGTCGTAATGGTTATCACGCCTGACTACAGACCAGGAGACGTGGGCTTGAGTCCCAGTAGGGGCAATTCACTGATTTTTTTTTACGGAGTATGTCGAAGGTAACATTCAGAGCGTTCTGTTCCAATTTATTGTGTGCAGTCTCCGTAAAGCCTTTTACACCTCAAAATACAATATGTTGTTCTGTCTGAATAAACAAGTTCTTTGTATCTTAAACTAACTTAATCCATGTGAAACGTAATTTATACGAATTAATCATCTCTATTGAAGTTATATTTGTGTTTTGGGATCTCGACAGATTCTTTTATGATTCTGGAAAGATATTTTTCCGTTTTAGCTAGCACTTGAAGTTTATTAAAAAGGATTTTGTGATCAACAACAACAACAACAACAATAGGATTTCCATAAGCATCTTTAACAATAGCAGGAAGATTGTGTTGTCCACTGGTCGTGTGCCGTTCATATGCATGTTCTTTTAATTCGGATTCATTCAATGGTTCTGCCTGTTTGTCCTTCCTAACATTTGCCATAATCGCAGTTTACTCAGTGTATGCCTTCTGTTTTAAGCTTTGGCAATACATCTATTTACGGCCTGAGACGTAGGTTTACTTTCGGTAAAGGCTTGAAAAAAACCTGTATGTTGTGCTTTCGCAGGAGTGTTGAGATTCGGTCTGTAGTTTTCGCAATGTATGGAAGAAAAGCATACCCAACGGCGTCTTCCTCTGTAGCTTTAGACTTATTTTTTGTGTTCAGAACTGAGAGGATTTGCTTGTCTGAATATCAGTTTTGTTTGAGAGCTTGAATGATTTTTCCCTTGTTTTTTGATCGCGGGAGTCGGAGTCGGCAAAAATTTCGGCACGCGAAAGAGGGTATTAATGTGAATTCTTTTGGGATAGATGATGATTGGAGTCGGTGTGTAGGTATCTGTTGGTGTAGGTCCTTTTTCGATAAACTCAGTGTCTTAATGAGCCATATGGTTTTTGGAGAGCCTGTACATCCAGGATGGGTAGACGTTTATTATCTTCAATTTCTATGGTAAAGTGTATAATGGAGTGTTGTTTGTTTGGTTTTTGGGCTAGGAAATCCCTAAGTAGGGATTCCCCATGTGGCCATATGACAAAAGTGTCATCCACATAACAGTACCAGTAAGTAGGTTTGTAAGTTGCTTTGTCAACAACGTTTCTCAAACTGTTCCATGAATAAATTTGCAACAGCAGGAGAGAGTGGTGAGCTCATGGCTGCTCCTTTTTGTTTGTAGAATTCCCCGCTCCATGGGAAGTAAATGTTCTGATGACAGAATTTGGCAAGATCTGGGAAGTCAGACGGTAGGTCAGCTGGTACCGCAAAGTTTCTCTTGAATAGGGAGACCATATCACAACTTATTAACAAGTAAGTGCCTGTTAGGAGGTAATCCTTAACAAGCTTTACAAAGTGGATTGATCTACACATGGGATGAGCAAAAACCGGAATAATTTAAAGAGTTGAGGTGAGATGTTTGGCCAAGTGATATGTAGGAGAACCAAGGTTGCTGACTATGGGTCAGGTTTGTGGATCTTTGGAAGGTCAGAAAGTCTCGGTGGTTTGTGGGCTCTAGGAAATAATTTGTAGTGTTGATCGAAAGGAATACATGAAGACTTGATAAGTTGTTTCACTTTCCGCTCTAACTTCTGTGTTGGATCTTTTTTTTATTTTTGCGTATGTTTTGTCATCGAGTAGCAGACTAATTTTATCGGTATAGTCTTGAGTGTACATGATCGCAGTAGCATTTCCTTTGTCGGCGGGAAGAATCAGAATCTCATTGTCGTTCTTCAGGTTTTTTAAGGCTTGTCGTTGAGCTGAAGATATACTTAGGGCGGGAGGTTTCGATTGGCTTAAAATGCGGGTTGTTGTTAGTCTGATGTGCTGTGACTGTTCTGGTGGTAAGGACTTGAGTGCGGTTACCACACGGGATGCAGGATACATTGTTTACGAGTATAATATAAAGCAATAGTATCAAATAAAATTATTCAAACCTTAGACTGATGCTTGTGTTTTCTCTTTGTCCGAGAGCTTGGCTTATTGCTTACTGCCGAGATTTTATTCGTTACAGCCGCCACCTTCATTTTTAAATCTTCTAGAAGTTGGCCCCATACCGTATATGCCGGGCTAGAAGTGCCTCAATATTAAGGTTTAGAACTCAACAGAAAAAGTACCAGTGTAGAAAAGAAGTAGCTAGGCCTCTTTGAATTAGGCGCGTACACACCTATAATCCATATAAGGAAACTTTCCTGTCCCCGTATAGACTTTTCTTCCATATAAAAAAACTTCCCTGTCCCCGTTGAACAAACAACTGAAAAAATTCAAGAAAAATATTTGATTCAACACCAACAAGATCAGCTGATCAGATCACGATACAAAACATGCCAAGTTCCTCTTTGAAATGTTTTTGATGATACAAGTACTAAATATACAAACACAACAAACAATGAAAATAAAACGTTCTTTTGAGAGCGCACGTTTGGTTACTGATCTTAAATGGCGGACTAATTGACGTTCTTTTTAGAAAGAAATAGTGTTATAAATCTTTACCGACTATCGTTTAACTGCATTCTCTGCCCAAGCGGTCTACTTGGAGCGCCATTTATTTAGAACTGCTCTTTAAAACATTTATTTTAAACAATACAGTCTTTTTGTAACGCGTTCTTTATAAAACGCCTTGTTGCTGCAAGCCGTCAGGTCAGCAGCTATTCTTGTTGGACCTCCTGTATTCTGTATTCGGACGGTTCTGGGCTCTTGTGGTCACTCTTATATGCCAGTCATATCTGGATTTTTTCAATGGGCGATGGATGATTCTCTGAACACGAAATACTGTGTAGTGAGCGGAGGTGCCTATCGTAAGCAGGATCAATTGAAAATTTATTTGTTTCTGGAAGTGTTCATCAAGGTGGTAATCGCTTTAGCGGGAAAAAACTGTGCTTTACGAGTCTTTCAGCTTTGCTGTGCAAAAAGCCGTCGTCCTCGATGTCACGGTGGATTAAAAACACAGTCGACCAGATACTGATAGAAGACGCTATGTACTTGAAAGCCTTCGAACAACAAACGTACCATACCAGTTGACTTATCTACCGAACAGAAACAAACAATCTGCCATCTGAACTTCTCAGATGTGAAGAAACTTGTAAATAGATATTTTTTCAATTATTTATGCTTCATAAGACTTTTGTTTCATTTTTTAAAATTTCTGTGTTTTCAACTAATTATTTTACAAAGATCGCCGATTGTCCAACGAAGCATAACATTGCTGAATTGCCCAAAGAAACAATATGCCATCTGAGCTACTCCGATTTCAAGACAAAGCTAAAATCAATTAATTGTTTGCCAAGCATTGTAGCAAAAGCTTGACTTTTAGCTGTATCCTCTGGGTTGCTTTCAAATTCCTTTTAGTTTTAATCTCAGTGGCTCATGATGTAGCTTATTGAATTCAGCTCATAGCACTTGACTTTCGACAAGAAACGTCTAGTAGTTGTAACTTTAATAACTAAAAAAGCTCAAACTTAATTAAACTTAAGAGCCGATGTCCATAATTATTTAGAATCGAGTTTCAGTTTGAAAATTTCATTTTCCTCATATTTTGTCTAAAAG
>JAOBYJ020467827.1:0-14373 GCA_025403565.2 Palythoa heliodiscus | reverse complement strand
GCGAGCCTACAATTAACAAACAGTTTTTAAAAACGAGTAGAGGAAACATACCTTACATCGGACCCTTTGTTCAGATTCATGCTTTCCATTTCCAGGGCTTACATTTGTTTGTGATTTAACCTGCTGGTAGACCATTTGTCGTTGTTGAATGTTTTTTCCCCTTCGACTGAAACGATATACCGTTCGACAGCGATTCGAATACAAGCGGCAAGCTGTTTCTATGGGAACATAATTAATTCGAAACATGGACTTGGCTTATCCTTGAAAGCTCCCGTTAAAGTTCCATTCCTGCGATGCTTGCGCACGACATATTTTCCATCTTTTTCGAAATTGCCAAACTTTTTCTCTCTTTGCAACGCGAAATCCGCACCAAGGCTAATAATAGTTTCTTGTGCCTTACCAACCATGAATATCCACATGAATAGTTACGGTAACAATGGAGGCGGAGCTAAGCACGCTGTGAGTTTGCATATTTAAGTAGTGCCGGGTTTCCGATGGCTAATAACCTTTTTATTAATAACTTAAATTCTAGAAGATGTAATTGAAAATGTTATACTTGCCGGTTTTTGAAGAGACCATTTTTGTTTAGCGGTTGATCATGAATACCGATTGCACTCTGATGGGCATATGCTCGTAGGTGGTAAAACTTCTCCGATAGTTTTTCATCCATTGTATACCGTCTGATTTTTTTTAAAGAAAACAGGCAGATTTTCTGTAATTTAAAGCAAGTTTGATAAATTAAACCCCACTCTTTAAGATATATTTGATAACACGTTCAAATTTTACTAACTGAAATGGCATAGCATTTTTTATGTAGCGGTTGATTACACCGCCCTTTTCAGTATTCTGTAGCTACAGGTGTTTAGCCTTTTACGACTATTTCTCATCTGTTTTGCTCAGAATGTTGTTTTTTGTTTACTTGACAACATGGAGGTTGTCTCCAATTTAAAGTATTTTTGATAAACTGCATTTCTAATTCTAACAAATTTCACGACATAAAACAGTAGTTTCACAAAATTATAGTTGGTAGGTTCTGCAGCAGTTAAAAAATCTTTAAATCTTTTGATTCGTTTATGTAATAGTAGTGATCGATTCTGCTTAAACAACGCACAGTTCCAAAGGTTTATACTTTGTGCTAGGTAAAACAGTCGATTTCGCTTCTTTGGTTTACAGAATTTGCCCTGTATTGTAAAATAAACTCGAGAAATTTTAAGAGAATGAAATTTGGAGAATTTTCTTCTTATCGCGAAAGAAAATCTATTCGGCCAGACGCAACTACTTCAATATGCCACACTCACATTAGTGAAACAAATTATGACAAATACCTTTTAGGGGTTGTTAATTTATTTGAAACCAATCCAGATATTCAATGACACGTGATTTCAGATAAGTCGGAAAGCTGTTTAAAAGTTTTCTTTGGAGCAAGATAATTCCCGGATTTGAGTTAAAGAAGATCTTTTTAGTACCGCATTTCAAGATGTTTCCGGAAGAATAAAGCGAAGTTCCTACTTTTTCCAGTTACAGTTTCAAATGAATACAATCGTATGTGGAGTCGAAGCAGATGCAGATGAATTTGAGGATAACAGATATCGATCTATTTATGATTATTTGTTGACGGAATGCTTACGACGTAGGGATAAGAAGTTATACTGTTTATTTGATATGATTTGGGCTGTTTTAATCAAAGATTTGGAATCTTTAAAAATATTATACATAAAAAGTCCGGAAAGCGTTACGTCCTAAATTGGTTTTCCGTTTCAACGTACGAAAAGAGCTATTTCCATTACAAGAACACGATGTTCCGCATCATTTAACAGTTTAATTAAAAAATTTCCCTAACAGAGCTTCATTATTTTGTCCTCAAATTATCTTATAAATTGCACAACGGCTGGCCGGCAAACGTAAAATGATAAACCCTTGAAAACATCCGTACTCCGCCCACGCTTTTCCTATTAATCAATTGTTTTTTTAAGTTTATGTTTTTTTACTTGAGGTTTTGAGGTTTTGAGTCTTCAAAATGTAACAATAATTTTAAAAATCTTAAAAGAAAATCCCAAAGATAAAAGTATTTGTTCGCAAATTTTAACTCTTAGTTTTTTTTTACAAGGACTTAGAGTCAGAGAATATAATGAACTTCCCAGGCCCAGCCCAGGATCTAGGATGCCTGATAATGCCACCCCCTTCCCCAGAAAAAGACCAACCTCTATTCTAAAGGCAGTTATGAATTATGCCCAATTGTATGACAACTATTTTAATTGAAAGTAGATCCAGCGGATGTAGTTGAAAACTTGAGCGACAGTCGTTGATCGCGAACGTAGTGCGTAATTCTGCGTGTTACGCTAAGCGTTGTTCATATCAGATACATTTGCAACGGTCTAATACAAATCTGTTTCCTTCTTAGCTGAAATCCTAAAGGTAAGAGAAATAGGACACAAAAAAATAGTTCAGTGCTATATTGATGGTGAATTTCTGATAGCTTTCAAAACATTTCAAATAGATGTTAAGTCAGTAACATAATATCTTTGACCTACCATCAGAAATTAAACTGATCTACCTTACGTTTTAGCAGAATCTATATTTCTATTTTTGAAAAGTAAACACTTACCTTGATGGATTTTTAGGAATTTACGGTGCTTACGAAGAGTATACAGCTCAGTGGAATGGGATTCTTTTGCTTGATCCTACTTTTTTCTCTTTTTCATCGAAAAATTGTTAAAAGCTGTACTAAATGAGTGAATTGGGGTTGTTAGCTAACTAAGGAGAAACTGAAGTTGATAGTGTTATAAAATTCAAGTTGGTATAGTTGCATAAATCCTTTCATTCTTTTCTTTCGCCAAATGGAATTGTTGAGGTTTGTCATTACGTAACTCAGTACACTGAATTAGCAATGTCAGACTGCTAAGTTAAAATCAATTGCGCAGTGTGATTTCGTAAAAAAGAAGAGACTTAACTAACAACTCGTATTATCATTTTATTTCATTAAAGAGTCTAAGCACTCAGTTTCTGTGCATAATTTTTCTTTTGATAAAAAAAAATATCAAAAAATGGCTACGCCGAATACTTCTTTATATACTGTTGTTGAATGCATAGAAACAAAAAAATAATGAGATAAATTTTCCCCAAATCACAAAATGTTAGCTTTAAAAGAAAATGCATGTTATGTGCGCAGCAGATCAGCTGCTCAAATCAAAACTACGTTAAAACTAGGATTCCTTTCCAAAGCTCTTTTCTTCCTCCCTGGGAATGATTGTCAATTTCCTCGTATTCGTGAGGTAAATGTTCTAGAACTAAAATCAAAGACCAAGCCAACAAAAAACAGTTTGGAAGTTTTTTCACTTGATATAACATTAACCACACATCATCTAATTGTTTTTGCCAAAACGCCTACATCCTTTGCGAGTTTTGTTCAGTTGGCTGTTTACACATAACATTAAATCATTAGTAGAAATTGTTTTCTCGCATCAAGTCCTTTGAACCAAAACAAAACATCTTAATTTGATCAAACTTCGATCATTTATTCTTTTATTAATGGCTTCAGTCGGTCAACAAGATACCGTGTTTTTCAACTCTCTCCTGATCTGATTGAACATTGACATTAATTGCTATTTTCAGCACATTTAAATTGACAAAATGAATGTTGGAAATGTGTGTTATGCAAGTTACAAAAGTTGTGGATGAAAGATCCATAGACTTTGGATCAAGCCATTTATCTTAAAGAAACCTTCAGGAAAACGCAGCCCAAAACCTGAAAAAATGAACTTGTACATACTCAGCATTTCGAAACAAGTAGCATTATTATATCATCTAAACTCTGATGCAACGTGCTTTCAACTTTTATTTGCAAAAACAATTGAGTGGGATTAACAAAAATAGCTTGTTACAGTTGATTGACAAATAAAAAAAACAATCTTTTCAGTACGCAGAGTACAAATTGCAGTTGATATTAAATAAGTCCTCACTTTAATGGAAGTAACAGATGACCAAATCTTCATGTTAAACAATGTGAGCTGAACGTGGTGGATTCGTAAACTAAAAAAATCAGTGGTCGAAAGAAATGACCTTGGGGTCAAATAGCTGACGCACTCCTCAGAGCCGCCTGCAGCTATTTGACCCCAAGGTGATTTCTTTCGACCGCTGATTTATTTTTACGAATCCACTATGTTCAGCTCACATTGTTTAACACGAAGATTTGGTCATCTGTTACTTCTATTAAAGGACCTATTTAATATCAACTGCAATTTGTACTCTGCGTGCAAAAGAAGCTGGGGGGTGGGTCGCAAGATGCAGCAGGAATCGACCAAAATATCCCGGATATTCTATGTAACGTGGACATTTGGGCATGTCGGCCCTTTTCAAGGGTGAGTTTGCTCAATTTAAGAAAACTCTCCATCTGAATGCAAGCCAGAATGACATCAATAGACCCATGAAAACTTCACAATGCACAAAAGTGGTCTTTTAGTAATGCTATAAACCTCGGTCTTTAAATACCATTCTTCATTCACTTGATAAATCGTTAAATTAGAGTTGGGCCGGCCAAGTTTCTTCGTTGTCATTGGAGTTGCGAGTGACACCGCTTGTCCTTGTTCGTTTTCATCGGCCATGGCCGAAGTGCCAATCGATCTTTGAATTATATTTTTAGAATCAGGAACTTTTGAGCGTTGTTTTTTTAAAAAAAACAGTTTAGGAAAACTAAAGATATAGTTACATTAAAGTATTTCGACGCTCTCTGCTCAAACGCCTTCAGGACTAGACTTCGCACTGAAAATTGAAAAGCTGCTCAGTACACGCATACTGAATGTTGCATATGTTACCGACCTCCAGCTCGTGCGGTTCATTAAGAGCCACTTTACTCCGGACTGAAGTTAGTCATTAGACTCTCCAGTATTTTCCCTTTTCCTAATTGGCAGGGTATCTTTCGTTCACTGAACACTATTGAGGAATAAGTCTAACATCTGGATGATCCTCAACCGCATCCGCAGACCCATTGAATCCCACCTTTGATTTAAAAGTGGGTCGATGCAGTTCTGAAAATAATGTAATCACTCAAAGACTCATGGGATCAATTTTCGGTCAAATAAAAACTAATATTGGAAGGAATTGAATCATTGTCCGTTGACAGACTCAGCTTTAAGCTATATCATATCTCGCCATCTGTTTTGGGATCAACCCCAGATTTCGGAGCAAGTAAACTTCGACAAATTCATCTTTAAGTTTTTCTTTTTCATATTTTTTCAAACCATGACATTCTAACCATCTCTTCAGTTCTTCATTTCTTCTACAACACATTATATTGTGCAGGATATTTCAAAATCTTGCCCCAGGAACATCTGAATAATTCAAAACAACCCCCGGTTGGCTTGCTTTAGGACGTCACCTCTGACTGTTATTATTGTCCGCTCATTGATCCCAAAGTGCTTTGCGATAGAAATAGTTGCATAATTACGACGTAAAGGCATCGGAGCCCGAATAGAATGGATGTCTGGAATACAGATCCTCGATAGGTCATGCATATTCTGTCCCTATGGCGATGCAGTATCCTCGAGGAAAGGCGAATTGAAAAGACATTGTTCCACTAATGAAATTGTTAAACTTTACAAAGGCGTTTGATTTGATCCAATTAGACGAAATGTTCAAAAGCCTGAAAGCATTCAGTATCCGGCCACCGAGGCTGCTTTCAAGGCCATTGGTTCGATGTATACCACTACTAGTACCAGACCGGTATAAGTGCAGAGAGCAAGTACTAGTCTGATTTAAGTTTTAGATCACCCCAGGATATTGCTCCAGAGAGACACCCTTGTTCCACTGCTATTCGTAGTGGTTCTCGACTATGCCTTTCCGATGGCTTTTAATAGAAAAATGGTAGATCTTGGTTTTACGGTTGTCCCTCGAAAAACGCTAATGGATTTGGACTTTGCTGATGACTTCGCATTACTATCGGACAATGCCTTATATACCCAGGAATAGTTGCATATATAGAGGAGTGCAACTAGTCAACGATCAACGGTCGAGGGCATGCACTAAATGAAAATACACTAAGCATTTCACACGAACTCAAGATCACGTACTTCTGTGCAACTATAGAAGCCATACTTTGTATGGAAGTAAGTGCTGGGCGATGAACGGCTTCTCCTGCAGAAGTAGATGTCCTAAGCACCATACTCAATGCAAGCTCGCAGAACCACCTCTCCAACAAAGACCAGTACTGATATAGAGATCTCCCAAAGTTATCAATATCAGAGTAGGTGGCCTAAAGAAGATTTGGTCTGCGGATCACTGCTATAGGCATAAGGAGTCTCTGCACACTAGCTTATCATATGGGAGCCAATTTGCGGCTTGCGTTGCCCAGGTCGACTAGTGACCATTGCCATTGACACCTTCAAGAGGGGCGGACAGCACTACTGAGCGTGCCACTTACATATCGAACCGTGAAGACTTGATGAATTGTAACTCGGCTGAGTTAGGTAATAAAACTAATACAAACACTGATGAGAATTCTTTGAAGTCTTAACTCTTTTCTACTTGCCGGGTTTTTCGAAGTTCGATTTAACAAACTTCATACAGGTTGTTATCTTCTGAATTGGTCAAATAATGAACATTTTCAAGACGAACAGAATGAGTGGTCATGACAACTTTATGACACTTAATCAACTGGTTCATATAATGAGAAAGTCCCACTATGGTTTTGGCTGCAGTTTGTGTTGGGCAGCACAGGTCGAACGTCCACTTTAGCCTAAAGCAAGCGGTACAGTCTTTACTCCGCCACAGTAAAGCTGAAATGGCGTAGAAATACATAGGGAAAGTTAAACTGAAAATAACCCGAGTCATGCACAATTAATCCCATGTGACAAAAAGTTTTGAAATTCTTCCTTTGTAAGAAATACAGGTTACGGAATAATGCAGAGAAACAGTTGTAAATTTGAACAGATGTTTCTGGCCAAAAAGTTGTTCAAAAACCAATCAACTCCAAATAATTTACAATTTAGATTTCCCACGTATTCAAAGCTTCAGGCGAGAAAACATGTCACTGCTAAAGGTTCAAAACTAGAACATTAAAAATGTAATTTCCTCGCGAAACGGAAACTTGAGTTTTTTTTAATCATTTAAGGAATTACTTTAGTGGCTGTTTTATGGGAACCTCAAGTTCTGCTCAATGACAGAACCGACAGATTTTTCACTTTGATGCAGAAAATAAATTGTGATTTCTTTTTATCTCAATTGCAGATTTAACCAAACAAGTTAATAGTGGGTTTCCACCGACACTTGATATCCCTCCTGCAGCGAGACTTCAACAAAAATAGCAACAATAAAGAGGCCCAGTAAGTTCAATTTACAACCTAAACTTGAATATTTTTCAGCTAGTGCATAAACGTGCAGATTTTCATTTAATCTATACCGAGGAGGGCAGAGTTACTCGGCGCTGATTGGTTCACAATGGGGTCATTTTTCTTAATTCAGGACAAAATTACTTGAGTAATTAATTGGTTGCATAGCAACGCAGCCCATGCATACAAAATTTTGTTGAGTAATAATGACTTCTCGGTTCGCAGCAATGGACAAGCGCGAAATTCAATTGTTATCTAACAGTCAGAATAAAAACACTCAAAAAAACACGGCCCGGTGGATTAGGTATTTCCAGAATGGGCAGCAGAACTTCAATATAAGCGACAACTCAAGAAGTATTCACGTCGAAATGAAACCAATGAATTTTATGGGGAAATCCGAAAAATCATTGATTGAAGAATGAATTTTGCACTCTTCCATATAAACAACAGGGTAATCGTGGTGCCACATAAAATTAAATATTAATTCACTTGTGTTTTCAAAGTTGCGATTAACTATTCTAATTATTTTTGTACAAACATAAAGAGCGCATGAAGCAGAACAATAAAATATTGAATTTTACGTATTTTTATTTTGTTTTATCGGCTTTTTTGTTTTTTGACAAAATCCTCAGTTACATTCTTTTTTTGTTATAAGAACGTCTTATTTTTGGGCCGAGGTTGAATGTTCTTAAGAGCTAATGTCAATAAATATCAACTATGTCGCGACATTTTGAAAAATCGAAAGTCTTCAAACTTTGTCAGATGAAAGGTCTTGGTAAACTATTAACACAAATATCATTATGAACTGGCTTGCTTTCTTCTTTGTTTTATTATCGGGACCACGCGATTTCCGCCATTCAGACTAGTGGGTTCCATTATAGCAACAGAAAGATTACAAGTTAAATATCATACCGCATTGGACATTTCGATATTTGTTCTTAATTTTGCAAGTTTTCGTTGCGATCACAAGGAAAAATACCGTTTTTGAAAGGTTAGATAACAAATATTTCATTACACAGCTAAAGATCGGGTTTGTTCAGTGCTACACGGTTTGGAAAAATATCCGGTCAAACTCCATATACCTAACTGTCTAATGAGATATATCTATTGCAAATGCTGTAATCTCATTGGATACGGTAAACACTGGCTTTATATCAGCCGAGCCATAAATGAGATGTAAGCGGTAAGCATTCTACTTTCATGCTAGAGGAGTTTCTTTGAAAACGATTTCACATTTTAGGTATACATCAGGCGATTGCAAATAAAATGTCTTATTGACACAAAAGGCATGTCTCAATAAAATTATACATGAAAGTCTTAAAAATAAATGTGTTCACAATTTTACTTTGGTTTTGTTTGATTATATCTTCAAAGTTTCAGCACATTTACACAACCCTAATGAATATTTAAATACTCTGAAGAAGTAATATTTTGTTGTCAGTGTTTAATTTATGTTCACCGGTACTTCAATTTTCTCGCAAAAGCACTGCTATCGCGCCTTTGTGGAATATTGTCTAATTATAAAAGCCGGCGAATAATTATAATAGAACAAGATGTTTATTGCATCGTTAAAGAAAAACTCTAAAAGCATTCTTTATTCATTGATTGGAAGAGAATTTTAAATGAACGACTTGCTCTTCGTGACATACATTTCTGTTTTCGCTGTTTAGACAGAAATGTCCAACAAATTAGAGAGACACAAAAACTTTTTAATGTTGTATTTGCTGCGGGCAGGGGTCCAGTTTACTCTTCTGACACAAGCTAATGGCTTTCTCACAGTCTTTGCAAAAGATTTATCATTTCTGTTTATCTCAAGGGAAAGCCGACAGAGTAAACAGAAGTTCAACTTTGCGCGTTGCCGGACACTTCTTCGTGAATCAACTAAACAGATATAAACTACTATATTGTAAGGTGGATTCAACACAATTTGTTTTCGGGGAATATGAAAATTTGCGGCAGAGTTCCGGCATGAAGTGCGAAGACGAAAGTGCAGTTATGGTATTAAACCTTAACGAACGGTTGGTATTATCATAATATTTAAATATTTTTAATTGCTCACTGTTAAAAAAAACAGTGGCGTTCACCTCGAATAACCAGGGCTGACACCCAATTTAACATTGTGCAAGCAAAATGAAAGAAATTCAGTTCTCTATTTTGTGCTTCATCTTTTAGCCCTTTTAAAATTTTATTTCTGCTTCATGACTTTGCTTTAAGGTTTGAAGAAATGAACAGAATTTTTGTATCAGTGTCTATACTATTTTGCGATCGAGTGAAATGACACGGAGCGCGACCTCAAAAGGCGCAAGTGTCGAGCTAGAAAGTCGAGTTCTTGTTAGCTGCTTTGAACAACAACGCGAGTCAAACTTGCTCAGTTACAACACAAAAAGTTGCGAAAACCCCTCCCTTTAAACAGCCATAGGTTCAAAAGACGTTAAAATAAAAAAAGTTATATCGCACAACCAGACGACTAAAGACGGCTTTACAAAAAGTCTAAAATTTTAAATTGTGCTTTCTTATACTAATTGGTTTTTCTCAAATAATCTTGTTTTAGTTATGCTAAAACTTTAATTATTTCTGTTTGTAGACCACTTTGACCACTTTGACCCTTGCGGAGTTTATTTTGCCCATTACGCTAATGCATGTAACATAAACTCTTCACTTTTGATTTAACGTTTATCTGCCTGAATGTAACCCTTTTTCCTATAAAAATGTTCATGTTAGTTTATTTGTTAAAACTGTAAGAAAATGATATTTTGCGGTCAGTCAGTCTTCATCACTATCAGCCTTAAATTCTTGGCAAGAATTTTTAAAAGGAATAGTTATTCAAAACATGACATTCATTTTGTCTACTAATGATGCTAAAGGAAAACGCTCCTTGCTAATGGAGTGGGACTTCTACCGCGCGCTTTAGGTTACACTAAAAGACGACTTGTTTTTCAGTTTTTCACCGTTTGTTGCGCCCAAATGAGAAATGTTTAAATTCCGGTGTCCATGAGGTTAATTTCAAATACTATTATTCACTGGTTTGGTATCTGTTAATTAAGTATAATTCTTGTACAAGCAGCCAATCAAAACGCGCAGTGAAATATTAACGGATTGAATGAGATGATGTAAAGATTAAAGCGTAACGCTTGTGAGATGTGACTGGAAGAATAAACATAACTGTACTGCACATGCGTGCTAGTGGTAATGACACAGCCACTAATTGAGGGCTCTATGGCCTAGGCGCGGGTCAGAGGGACTAAGCCTTTACAGATTGAAATCCTTGGAGCCGTGGACAGCTGTTTTTGCCTTGTTGGGCCTCAGCAGCACGGCAAATTCGTAGGAGCAGGCGTAGCACAGTTGGTAAGTGCGCGGCCTTTTGTGCTGGAGGTCCCCAGTTCGATTCTCAGTGACTCCAACGCCTGTTCCGACTTTCCTCTGATCCGTGTAGCTTGAGCTTTAAATACCTGTAAAACGGAGCAGAGGGAGGGGGTAAAGTTTAATTACTGTCACGTGTTACCCTCGTTAAATAAAGTCTCTATACCTTTTTACCTTTATGGCACAGATAACAATATACACTTAATGACTGCTCCCTCGGGAAACATTTTTTTGTTTCCCGAGATTTTCAATGTTTCTCGAGACGAAGTCGATAGAAACATCAAGATTCGAGGGAAACAAAACAGATGTTTCACGAGGTAGCAGTCATGAAGTGTTTTGTTATATAGCATAAACAAAATGAACCACAATTATTAAATTTTCTCGCTCTCAAACGTGACCGCACGACAGCAATGTTAACCGATTGGTGAACAATTTTCGAGATTTTGACTATTGGGGACATTTGATTTGAATTCATCCACGTGACCGCAATTTAGCCAATGAGAGCGCGCATTCGAGTCGAAAACGCACTAGCTATATAATAATAGATGATAAAAATTGCTGTCTTTTTATCGAGCAGAATTAAACTTGGCAATCAAAAGTAATAAGCAATAGTGTAAATATATAATACCGTTTTAGGTTGGACACCGTAGAAAAATTAGATTAAACTGACGTTTCGGAGAAGCCGTCCTTCGTCTATAGAAATACCAACGCAGCATTACCAGCATACCACAAATATGTAAACAGAACTATAACTATGTAGCGCTATCATAAAGTATGATTAGAGCGTAAAGACACACACTCATAAACGCAAAATTGTAATTACAAAGTGTAAATTTGCAGTTAAAGGTATACATTTGAACAAAAGTTTAAATTAATAGTTTTTAGTATTGATATAAATTTAGTACAGTCTAGGTGTACGTCTAATTATAATTATAAATATACTATTTTCAGTTATAAGTGAAAATTTGCCCTTAAAAAATATGCGAAGCTGTCAATTGCAGTTATTAGGTATTACTATGGAACAATTATCACATGATTAAAAAAATACAGAAAAATATGTTTGCTATATGTTTTGATGTTGTTCAGTTTACAAATTATGTTTCACTCCATCCGAAAATATACTTATACATTTCTCATCATTTTCTTATAGCCACCTAAACAACTTTCTAAACGTTTCGGTAACTACACAACATTTAAAACAAAACAAGGACATCTCTATCCAGCCTTTCATGTAACATCAACATCCACTGGTATTAAGGAAATTAAATTAAAGCTTCTTGGTTAACTAATTTTAAAAATATTATTCTCTGGACCTCGGCAGTTAAAGAGGTATTCTTCCGTTTCGACTAGTAGTTGTCTAAAGAGCTTTTGAGTCCCATCCCTCCCCCCTACCTGCCCCTACGTTTAGTATAACCTTGTAGCTAGCCAAGGCAAAACTAATGTAGTGAGTGACTGGGACTCAGTCCCAGTCTCAGTCTCACTAGGAGCTGGACTGGAACATTGTTTGTTCGCCTCGTGAAGTTTTATAACTTGTGTTTCCGAGGCTTGTTTTCATCACTGTTTCCGAGGTGTATCTAGTGGAAATTCTACACTAATAATGTACTTAACTGTATCACAGGTCACTCTTCGCGATGAACACCACGAACCAGCCTTCAAAAAACTTGAAGGAGATGTACGGCATGAACGGAATCGAGATCGCTATTTGGTGTGCAGTCAATGGGATCATCGCTTTGGTGGCTATCGTGGGGAACGTAATGGTTATTATAGCCTTTGCAAACTTCAAACGTCTGCGCACGCGCACAAATTATTTTGTGATGGGTTTAGCAACAGCTGACGTGCTGGTGGGTCTGTTTTCTATTCCCATGTGGGTAGCAAACTTGATATCCATATGGCAAGGCAGAACCGGTTGGTTATCAACCCCCATTTACCGCGTGTTCATTGCCTTCGACGTATTCTCGGGTATTGCTTCAATCTTACACCTGATGACTATAAGCTTAGAAAGACTGTACGCTATTGGTTGGCCAGTCAAACATCGAGTGTCGTCCCGAATGTCGTATCAAGTTACTCTAGTGGGTCTATGGTGTGCTTCAATACTTGTCACCAGTCTCTTTTTCCCAGAAAGAGGCATTCTTCTGAATATATCCCGATTCTACGTTCTTATTGTATGTTTCTTTTTGCCGCTACTGGTTATATGCATAACGTATACTACAATGTGGTGCATCGTGAAAATAAAAGAACATGATGCCAATTACTGGAACAGCAACAAGGAAGTGAAACTAGCAATGACTCTCTTTCTTGTTATTGTACTCTTTGCGGCTGCCTGGCTTCCCTTTATGGTCATTAATATCGTTGCATATCTTTGCCACACTTGCGTCTCCTCAAAAGTAAGTATGGTGGCCAAGCTACTGCACTACTCCAATTCAGCGGTTAACCCAATTGTGTATGCATGGCGTTTGACCGAATTCCGCACTGCTTTCGTGTTTTTGTTATGTAAAAAGCGGATCGAACAATCGCGAAGCTCACTGAAAAGTCAAAGTAGTTTTGACTTGAAACTTCTCCGAAGAGGAAGCAGTTTCGGAAAGACGTCTATCAGTAAAAAATGCAGAAAAATCTCAGAAGGAGTTCCTGAAGACAAAGACAATAACAATTTATTGATAAATTCTACTGAATAACCATGCTTTTGTTTTATTCATAATTCAACTCTGTATTAAAACTTTGCAGGAACAAACGTCCTGCGTTGCTTTTGAAACAAAATACTCGAGACAGCTTTGATTAAAAACCTTAAAATTATTCTACAAAACATTCCGTCTCTGCTATTATTGCCAACGAATCAACCGAAGCGAAACGCGAGGTTGACGAGGCGGCAGTATTATAGAGCCGATGCGAGAGGTTATTGTGTGTGCAGAAAAAATATCAAATGAATCAACAAAAAAAACGCGTCGGCCTCGCTAAATGATCACCCTCTTTGCAGTCAAAAGGACTTAATTGCGACGAGAACGCAATTTTAAAGGCACACTCATCACATACAGACACGGTTTACAGAAACACACAAATCTTAGCTCACGTGCTCACGAAAGTCGATCCCGGGTCTACCAGGCAAAATGTAGTGTAATCGTGATGTAAGACATGAGGTAACAAGAAGCAAAAACATAATATGGACATGTGTGACGATAGCTGTTTGCACGATTGACTCGGTGGCAGCATTGTGAAGCCAATCCGAAAAGAATCCGATTTCTGGACTTTGATACGCTTTTGCTCGTTTGCAATTAGCGTCAATTATAACTAGTTTACTATATCTTTAACAAATATAGAGCTGACTCTTTTTTACTGTCACATTGTGATTTATATTTCCACTACTGACTCACAGTTAATCTTGTAATTCATTGCCTCGGCTTGTAAAGCTCACTAGATCTGTTCTTGTTCGTGTTGAAATCCACCTATAAAATCCGAGGTTACTTTTCTTTCTAACGACAACTTAGAGGAAAGTTCAGGGCTCATTTCTTAGCACTTGTTGTTATTATTGTATTTATTCACTATATCGTGTGCTTAAACATTTTCGTCATAGTTAAAAACTCATTTAAAAGTTACAGCAATAATATAATATAAACAAAGAATAAAGATATATCTAAATAATTAATAGGCAAAGCCTTTTAGCCAAACATATAGCCTCAAGGTAGGGGGGGGGGGGGGG